>JAQFYP010003001.1:0-11633 GCA_034694865.1 Bilobella braunerae | reverse complement strand
ACCGCAACTCCAGAGGACATCGCTGATTGGCTGATTGAGTTTGATGCTTCCGCCGACTTTAATGTCGTGTCTGCTCAGATCCTGGACCTTGACGACGACTACTTGTTGATGTATGTCTGCGAAACTGACCCAGAGGTACCAGATACACATACAGAGAATGGGATTATTTTCACGCGTGAGAGGGACTTAAGTCTTAGTGAATTGGAAGCTTATCACAGCCGTGCAATTGCTACATTCCTTGAAAACGGGTTATTCTATGTTAGCATGTTGCAAATTGATTTAACTAACTGCGACTAAACTAAATTAACTTTAAACTTGATACGATACTATTTGATGTGATACAGGATAAGTGATAAAATATGGTAATGATGAAGTTAAGTAAATAAATCAAATCTGTAGATAAGGATGTCGAATTTCTTATTGATGTTTCCGAAACCATTATGTATAAGTTTTAATCAACTAATTGTAAGTAGCGCCAACTTCACAGGAGATATCTACATATTAGAATTTTTATCTTTTTTTTAATTTTGTTTTTCTATAAATGTCCATTAATGCAAAAACCGTATATTCAACTTAGAGAACTCATTTCACCTTCTAAAATTGGATTCTGCTCATATTTATATGGGATCCAGGAATAATATTGTTCTGTTCAGAATATAGCTTGACATAATTGTCGTAGTGGAGATAAACCACGCTCCACTGTACAAATTGTACTCTTTCACAAAAACTAAATGTTAATTGAAATTTTGAAGAAGTTTTCCAATTGATTTGTGCTGATTTCAGCTCAAAGATTTTGAGAAAATTATTTAACAGTAATCCAATTTTTGTTTAGTTTAGAATATTTTGATAATATTTTCTAATTTTTAAATTTAATAATTTAAAACGAATTTTCGAGAGATTTGAAGTTGTCAAAAATTTCTTGATTTACATCAATTTCAAGATTATGTTTAATGATCTAATTGAAAACTAGGTCAAGTGAACTACGAAATTTAGAAATTCTGCTGAACAAGCATTTGAATAATTTTTGATGGTGTGCATGAGGGGTCCTGTTTTCTGTCATACAAAATTATGATCCTAAATTTTTTCTGTCCACAATTTTTTTTCCAAAGGTTCCAATGCCTACTTGCAAAGTTTCTGATCCATTTTTTGGAAAACCTTATGGAAATTAAGCCGTGATTTGATTGTTTTACACAAGGGACCATTACAATTTTTAAAATCATTTGAAAAAAATTCTAAGAAATCGGCTTATAAATTTTACCACAAACTTGGTAATAATATATATCTCGATAATATTGGTTTTGCGTCATGAGACCTTTAACCTATTGGGGTCACATATGCCAACACGTGCTACAGTTGAAACATTACCCTTGTTAGATCAGTTTACGCTTCGTATTGAAATCATATCTAAAGCTCTGGACGGAAAGATTTAAAAAACATTTTAAGTTAGGTTTTTTCACTAGGAGGTAATTCAAATGCAAGATATAAATTGCTTTGTAATTAAAAATGTGTTATAGATTGTTTGTTTGTTGGCTTTTGATGATGTCGGAGCATACAAAAAGCATGTACAGGATTTGCCCATCTTAAGAAACGGTAATTGTTTCTAGGTTAATGTTGTAACAAACCGTGTTTACCAAATTATTTTTAAAATGTGCATTAGACGACATGAGTTCTATTATGCATGGCTATTATGAGCTGCATGGCTGCTGGATACATCTGGATGACTTGTAATTTTCTTGGCACAATTTGCCAGTAGAATTACAAATGCCAAACAAGCCCTTCGTAGCACACGAGTACCCTCTAGGGACCTTTATCAAGTTTCTGTTTCTAAATTTTTAATTTATAACTGATTGGACAATTTAGTTTGTTCAAAGTCTATCAATTATTAAAACAAAAAGTTATGCAGGAGAAGCAGGTGTTCCTTTAGTGATGGCATTTATATCTGGGAACGGGCATGTTTTTTTGCTTACCTAAAATTTTTAAAAATAACACGAATGCGGCCTGGCTCGAACCCTGGTTCTTTGGGTTTTTGTTTAGTCGTGTTTACCAGTAAGCGCCAGCCGTGAATTTGTTAAAAATATTTAAAAAAATGTTTGGGAAGGACACATTTATTTCACGCACCTTACGCTTTCAATGTATAAACCATTTGATACATTTGTAGATTTGATACATCATAAGATTTTGTAACTACATTTAGGCATTGTATTTGCGAGGTTTGATTACTATTACTAGAAAATTAATAGGTTTAGGTTTCTGAAGTTATCAAGACACTGATTGAGTCACTCAAATCCACATTTTTCCTTGTGATTTTTTGGTGTAATTTAAAAAGAATATTTTGAGCACCTATTTTATTTGTTTGCCAAAAAATGATAATAATATATAAAACTAATTTAAAATAATTTTTGGAACTTAAAGTGTTTTTTCTCTGCTTGTGCGCTACTCAAATATTTTGGATCCACCGTGCCTAAACACGCGTAATGGCGTGAACATCTTAGTCAATAAAAGTATCCGATATGTGTATGTGTGAACATGAGTGCAATGGTAGAATGGAATTAATAATGTTTGCAGTACACCGCGTATATTACATGTCTGTTGTGACATGCCGCGCGTGCTCCCTACTCAAACTACCCCAAATTTCAAATGCAGTATAAGCAAAAGAAATTTGACATGCTCTTACACGCGTGCATGCGTGCATAATAATTTACGCTTGTGGGTTTGCATGCCTCGCAAATTCTATGACTGCTACATACATATTAGTTCCCACAATATTGCGTATTTGTGACTTGTTCTATTATATAGTGTACAATATATTAGCTTATACTATTGTATAACCAAAACATTGAAAATCATAATTACATTTTTTGAGACAATAATTCTTGGTGAAACAAGGTAGTCGTAATAAAATAATACTAATAACAGCGTAACATTGTGATATAGTGCCAATAGTACGTTTGATTGATCACAACCTAACCATCCCACAATGAAATTTTCTATGTAGTGTAAAAATCATTAATCTTAAAGTGGAGTTGTGCTCGGTTTGCGCGTACCACCTTTGGATAGCCACGCTTTATACTGCTTGAGTACCTTCGAATTAAGCAACTGAACACATTTCAAAGGTCAAGACGCTATCGCCGGTTAGGTTTAGGTTAGGCTTAGGTTAGGTTCAAAGTATTGCGCTGAACTTATAGTTTCTCCAAATTTGGAATAAAAGATTATAAACTTTTGTATGTAAATTTTAAATTTGGAAAATAAATTTCTTCCTAAAAATAATTTTTTTTTTCAAAATTTGGAATCTTGATTAACTATTGATAACTGGAAGGAAATCTTATATGAATCCATAAGCATGATTTGCAGGGTAATTGTGGAAGAGAATGCATTTCCACGTTTACATCTTTCATAAGCCTGACAAGTATGCAGGGGAAAGAAAGTAACACGGAAAAGTGGATTAGGCGTCTTTTACATAAATTATTAATCGGTAAAGGGATGGTGCGCGGTGTTTTGTGGACAGATTTTATGCTACTTGAGTACCTTCTACTGCCAAAAATGATAGTAATTATTATTTAAAACACAATTTGAATAACTGAAGAGAGTAGATTAGGCAAATGTACTTAAAATATTTCAATTCTTATAATATAAAAGCCGTATTTTTCCTATAACCATAAAAAGTCAATGGGGTTTAGAGTGAAAATTATTTGGTCATTCATTGACAAAACCTCCGACCAAATAGCACCCCATTGTGGAGCACCTCTACAAGTACAAAATTTATATAAATAACGCTTAAGTAAAGTAGCCCGTCCTAGAGCAGGGCACAAAAATTAAAAGCATTATCTGAGAACGGGCTTGTTTAGGTTAATATATGACATTAAGCCTTAAAAAACTAGTAATTTTTGTGTAGCGGCTTTCACAACACAAGTACAACTAAGCGTTAGTATACAATTTTTAAATTCCTTTTTATGTCACACTCTGTGGTGTTTTGAAAAAAAGGAGAAATTCTCCGCAGAATTGTATATTTAGTTTGGGCAAAAGGAAGACGTTGTGGTTCTTCAAAATACCGCATTTTAGGAAATCATGTTGTAAATATATTGAATGTCAATTTACCTCAAGCTGAAATTGTGCACAATGGTAAGCAATATTAGTAAATCAGAAACTGATTTGTGTAAATATTATAAATTCCTTTTAATCAGTTATTGATCAGACATTGGAAACAAAACAAAATCGTGTAAAGCATGCCAAGTGCAGTTTATTCACCAGGAGGTATTTCAACACACGCAGCATACATGTGTGTTTTTTTTAAAACAAAACGTGTTCTTTGTTTTTCAATAGGGTCTCCTGGAGCTGATGCCAGTGGATACCAGATGCATGTTAAAATTATTTCCATCATAGAAGCGGTATTTTTTTTTTAGAAAAAATGGTGCAGCAAATGGTGCAACATAATTTTTTTTCAAAATCGTATCTTTTAGGTGATATGGACTCCCTATCTTATTTTCGTGATTTGGATGATACCTTTTTTGGGTCACATCTTGATAATCTGTAAGTAAAACAAGGTGGGATTCAAAATAAAAAAAAAGGCCAAACAAGCTGTTCCGAATACATTGTGACCTTAAGAGACGCCCCTTAAATTTTATGCACCTTTTAGTTTCAGGTGTCTGCTGATTGAACACTTTAATTAATTAAATCAAACTTTAGGCCTGAAATCTAGATGTGGGTGTCATACTTATTAAAACAAAACAAGCCAAGAAAGTAATTGAAGGGCGACTTTTTTCACGCACTCTTCCGTTCTTATATAAGGATGTTTTACGATAGATAGAACTACATCTAGTCATATTTACTTATTTACTATGCTATAATCATGCTGTGTTAAGTGCGAGACTGTTTCTTTTTCGGATTTCTGCTTCATTTTTTTGTCTCTGGTTTTATGGTAAAAACATAATTTGCACTTCAAACTTAGGAACTAAAAATGGGCCTTCTCTTAATTTCTTATTGATTAATTTCAAGATTTCATTAATTAAATCGTAGTAGAGCAAACAAGCACTGGGAAGCAACACGAGTTTAATGTTGAAATTAAGACTTAAATTTTAGTTAAGCCCAGCCAAACAAGCCATTCCTAGAATTGGAGGACACAGAATTTAAAATTAAGATTTTCCTGTCCTAGGACGGACTTGTTTGGCTAGCATGATATATTCGCGATGTTTAATGGGACAAATGCTAGGGGTTTGTTTTGGAGTTAACGGTATGTTTATGTTAATAATTGAATAATAGTATTGAATCATACAAGATTATTTTGATCACGTTTTGACATATTTTTTTTTGAAATTTAAAGTGGTCCTTTTCTGCTTGTACGCTTGCCAAATATTTTGGATCTACCTTTCAAATGAACATGTAAGTGCGCTAACATTCTATTTAATAAAAAACCCGACCTTAGGAATGCGTAAGTGATGTGAGATAGGAACTTTTCTGCTAATGAGAGAGAGAAATGGGACACGATAACCATTCACCAAAGTCTCCATTTATAACTCATTTTAACACACAAGATATGGGCATCTTTAAAAAAAAGATTAATTTTAAATAATTTAAGCTCCAGTCCTAGGACGGGCGTTTATTGCTAGTCTTAAATAAAGTTCGCGGAATTCTACTTTACAGGGGAGTATTGACGGACTCATCGCTTGGTACGCTACGCAGGCCGTGATCTTTATTTTATTTTCAATTGGAGTTTTTTGCAGATATACAGACGCCGTTAATCTCATTGTTGTGTTTATATTTGCGTTATACCGTGTATGTTCCATTTATGTCGTGAGATCTCGCGCACGCACTCTAATCAAACAACTCAAATATTCAAGCATAGTTTAAACAAGAGAATTTGACCTATTCATCGTACACACTTGCCACATTAAAAAAATGTTAAATTATAAGAAAATTCACTAGAAAATTCTGCTTCAGTGAAATAAAAAAAAAACATTAATATGAAAGGAGTTGTGCGCGTTGGGTTGCAGCCAAGTTTTCTTCCGCTCGAGTAATATGCACTGTCTAAGCAAACAGCAGCTCACTACGGGTCAACAACAGAGCAAAGGCAATTGCAATTACCTGCAATTAAAGTGATGCGCGGTGGCAAAATTTGATAATTTTAAAATAACTGTAAGTAAAAATATTACCTCGACACATAACATATGCTTTTATAGCTTGTAAAAATAAGATATAACATATGTTCATAGTATATAGCATCCGGTGTATGGCTATTTTAGAACGGGTCTTGTTCTCATAGTAAAGTATTATGCAACTATACACCAAATTTTCTTTGCTAGTAAAAAGTTATCATACTAGACTAGCCATCCTGTCACGTGTTCAGGTTAAAAGGTCATTGTAAGTGGGTGCACGTCAAAATAAATTTAAAAAAATTGTTAAACAACATTTTGCACAACTTGGATAGGGTTCTGAACACAATGAACATTTTTGTAAGATTGTGTTAATACGAAACAATCAAACAAAGTCGTTGTCATGATCATACAAATTAGGTACTTTAGTCTAGGTCTACATTAGTTATTTGTGAGACAATTTTATTAATTGACTCCTTGCACGGGCTTCTTATAGGTTGCACATTGCAAGTTTTACATTATTACTAGCAAAATAAACCCCTCTTTTGACGGAACATTGATATTCTACACCGTCCCCAATTTTTATGTTGCGAGAATTTAAGTTTTTCCGATAAGATTTCATAAAATACCCATCTACAGATGGTGCACGATAGACTAATTGTGGGAGTGCTTAAGTGGAACTCAGCTTTTGAAGTTTTGAGTTCACACGGCATCTTGGAATATTGTATTAATTTTTGTTTTCAGTATTCAGTACTTAAATAAACTAAGTGCCTCCTATTCTAAAAGAGGCTCAACCAACATCATTTTACTTTGATACAGCACAACATGTGCATGGATATCAAACATAGGCCAAAGCAAAAGAAGGCCGTTGTTGTACATGAGTATCACTAAAAATATATAGATAATAACCATACAAATATTTATATTACGTACATACAACAAGACGGCGGTTTGTTAAACTAATTGGCAAATCACATGAACGATAGTCTAATAAATTGCTACAGTCCTATTGGAGGCGTAACGTGCGGGATTTTTTTTCCACTATCTCACAAAACCTCCCAATACGAGGGTGCTAATTGGTTGGCCATTCAACCCAATACTAGTTGGCCCTTCATCCCACACTAACAGACCCCTCAACCTCTAAAAATGTACTATATGTCCCATCGTTCTCTCAAAATCTACTAGATATGTCCCCTCAATTTTTCAAAATTTATTAGTTGTCCACTTGTCCCCTCAAAATCTAGATATCCCCTTATCTTCTTAAAATTTTCTGGATGCCCCCTCAACTCTTCAAAATTTATTATTTGTCCACTTTTGCCCCCTCAAAATCTAGATGTCCCCTCATCTTCTCAAAATCAAATAGATGTCCGCTCAAAATCTACTAGATGTCCCCTCAAACTAATAGATCTTCTATCAAAATCCTCTAGTTAGCCCCTCAACCCATTTCCTGCAACAACCTTGTACTTTCTGTCTGCCACCCAATTTCCTTTATCATAGTGTCTTTTGAGCCTAGTGTATTCTGGTGGTGTAGGACTACTTTTGTAAAAATAAATAAGGCATCCGGACAGTACAAATGGAGAAAAGACGATTCCAGCCACAACTTTAGCAGCAAGCTCAATGTTCCTCTCTTTGTTTGTCTTTAAGTCAGCTAGAACCGAGTATGAAGTATTGGGCCATGTTCCATTGCCTTTAAAATCTGTTGCTGCTCTTTTTGCTTTGCTAAATGTTTAAAAATTTCAGGGTTTGGGTTACAAGTATTCAACTGAAATACAAACATGTACGCAAATGTTTCAAAATAAAGCAAGGATTCCAATTTCGGTTGATACTGCGACTGTTGCAGATAGATCTGCTAATCTCAATACTATATATGAACTATTCTTTACACGTAACGGTGCAGGAAATTAAAAATTTGATTTAATTTTTTGAAATTTTTGAATGTTTTACCATTTAAGTATTGTAGCTGCGGATGAAACTAGGCTTTGGTTCGACAAACAAGAATTGATATTTTTGCAAAAAAAAATTCCAATATATTGGCTAAATTATGTAAATATTCTAACGTCTTCCGTTTTAAATAAAATATAAGCCGGGTCCTCAATACAAACTGGGTCTCCAATATAAGCTGTGATGTGGCTCCAGAATTTGACTATAAGCCCGGACTTATATTCGAACATTTACGGTATTACAACATTGCTTGCTTTATGAGGCTATTGCAGCCAACAGGCAGCAACTTTGAATGGCCAGCAGCAAATGACAATAATTGATAATCACAATAAACCAAATTGGAAATCTCTTTTAAACCCTTTAGGAGTCATTGTTTGCTTCAGAATCCTAAGAGACCTTTAATTATATTAAAACACAATTTTCGAAAGTTAAATGTTATTATTATTTATTATTAATATAATTAATTTGTAATTACATCATATGTTCATAGCACGCCTGCTTTGGAATGGTTGAGGGAATTTTGCTTAGACGTCAAATTCCTTTGTATTTTGAAGAGGAAGTGGAATTAGTTGCAAAAATGTTTGTGCAAAAATTTACCTCAAACCAAAAGTTACCATCAAATTTACGCATTTCACAGAAGCATTGGCAATTTAAAAAACACTTTGCATTGTAGATTCACTATAAATTACCTACTGTTGATTTGTCATCGTTTGGAAACAAATACAACAAAAAACCTTCATATCAACTTAAATCATGTTGTCTTAGTTAGCTGTGTTTGCAAGGATGTATTTCTATTTATGGAAAATTTTTGGTATAGTGGAAAAGTTCAGATCGACATGAAATTCAGTTTTTACACTAATTGAAGTATGCTGAATTCAAATCTGAAGGAATTTTGTTCCGGAAATGAAAAACGAAAAAGTTATAAATTTTCGAAAATTTCAATTTCCTTAAGTGCATGGAAAATTTTTGTTTTGCCAAAATGTTATAATTTTATTTTTTTAACCTAAACTTAAACCTAAACCTAAACCTAAAAACCTAAACCTAAAAACCTAAACCTAAATGAAACTAAAAAATAGTCCAATAAATAAAATTTTCTCCCATGCATTTACCATGAGAAATTGAAATTTTGGAAAATTTGTAACTTTTTTGTTTTTCATTTCCGGAACAAAATTCTTTCAGATTTTTTTTTAATTATATTTACCACTCCTTTGGGCCTTGCCCATGGAGCAGGGCTAAAACCCTTAAAACTATTTTACATTTTCAAATTATCCGGTAGCCTGGAGTTCAAATCGGAATGATTGTGCATACAAAATTCGATAAAAAATGAATACATACATTTCAACCTAGCACTAATAACTTACAATTATGATTTTAGATTAATTCTATTAATTGAATAATTTTAGACTATTCTAACAATTTAACAAGCTTTTTAACCTGATTAACTTTGCGGGGATTCTTAAGAATACCTTTACGAAATTTTAAAATGTTTTTATAAACTGAACTCAAAAATTCATCCGTAACTGCACCGTAATGAAGAATCAATTTTTTTTGAAAATTTTCCAAAGCTTCATCATTTGAATTCAGCATACTTCAATTAATCTAAAAACTGAATTTCACGTCAATCTGAATTTTTCCACTATACCAAAATATAGCCCTATTTATCACACAAAAATTTGTTGGCGATGATCTAAAATTTATTTGATTAAAATCTGTCCTAGTGATTCCTGTTGCTGATTTTGGACAATCAGAATCATGTGGTCAAGGTTACTAGCATCATAGGAGCGGTATTTTTTTGAAGAATGGTGGAACAAATTGTGCTAAATAGGGTTTCTAAAATTGTGTATTATGTGATATGTTCTCTCTGCCTCTTTCTGCTAATATCTACCTCATTTTTTTTTATCTGGATTTCAACCCTTATGCTTCGCATCCCCATCCATTAGATCCTCATTCATTACATCTTGATGGGTTGTAAGTTTTATGAATCACTGAATTTCAACCAAGAAAAAACCAAGTAAGCCCTTCCTATGACTGAAGCTACTTTTAAGGGACCTCACGTCAAGTTGCCTAGAGCTTTTTTTTAAATTTTCAATTGAAAGCGTCCTTTGTTGGAACAACGTATTTACTTAAGTTTAGAAATTTAGGCCAAGAATTGCAAAGGGTTTGTCCTTCAAGAATGCTCCTGTGCTTGGAAGGACTTCTTTGGCTCGTCTTACTTACTTGGTGTATTAAATTGTTATAAAACTTTGTCGTGTGGGGAATTGTTACGCACACACGGCAGCTCACTGGCTTAACAAAAAGTAGGAACATAAAAATAATTTGACAAGTAGAATTAAACATATATGGACAAAATATATTTGAAGCTACAGCTAGCATGTGAGTTTTGAATAGCTTAGCAAAAACAGTTTAGAATATTGTATTAATTGCTTGTATTTTAATTTGCAGTTGTTTTTGTCTGCTTGTGCGTAGGCCAAACATTTTGGATGTATTTTGCAAATGAACATGCAAGTGCGTTGAAGTCTAGGTGAATAAAACTAACGGGATGTTGACATGAACGGCGAGGGACTTTACAGTAACATGCTTGAATGCGGCTTAAGTTGAACGAAACAGTACGCAACAAAAATTTTATAGATCCTGAGCATACAGAAGAAGCATAGTTTTCTGTGCACATAACCCAAACTTTTTATAGCATTACGTAGTTCCGATTAAGGCTTTAACGTGCTTAAGATATATGCATTGCATTTGCATAATCCGTTATAATGTGCCTGATCAAAATCAGATTCCTATCCATGTCGGCTCGGAACCAAGTTCTAAACCTAAGAAACGAGCTGAGAAAGAAGGGTGAGCGCATCTCCATCACTGAAGACCTATCCGCTGAAACCAGAGAAGAAAGACGAAAGCGAATGCAAGCAAGAGCTTCTGACGGCCGCGCAACCCAGAGCCTCAACAATGTACGAGTCAGGGGAATAACGAGCAGTATTGCCCCTCCTTCTTCATCTCTCCCAGCAAATTGACAACGAGGCAGCCCAGATCCACAACAAAACACACTTGACAGCACACATCGTGTACAAAATTTAAACCCTTCTTTTTTATCTTTTTTATTTTATAACGTCTCTGGACTAAAGGGTAAAAGTCCCTTGTTTTACGCCGATTTGACTTCATTAAAGCCCTCAATCTTCTGCCTGGCAGAAACAATGTGTACGTCAGAAGATTTCAGTCATCCGATACTTTCCGCAATGTACAATCTTATCTCCATACCCGCAATTAAAGGACCTGCAGGAAGGCCCTTTGGTGGATTCCTTGTGGGCACTCGAAAAGACCTTGCTCAGACTGTCTCAATAATTACTCAGTCTCAGTCTTATGTGTTGATTGACGTTAGCTCCAAGGCCTCAAAAATTCTGCTCTCATACTTTTACCTCTCTGACGATAATTGCTACAACTCAAAACTGGAAGACTACTTTAGGGCAATCTCTAACCTCGTCCCAACATACCACCACCACATCTCAATGGGGGACGCAAACGCAAGGACTTATGATACAAACTCATTCCACGGAATTGACAGATCAAGCAATGATTTAAAAGTGAACAAAAATGGAAAAACCCTTATCA
>JAQFYP010003000.1:0-11633 GCA_034694865.1 Bilobella braunerae | reverse complement strand
AAATCTGAGCACATAAATCTGCTTGCATCATTGACGGGGAGGGGATTCCTCCAACCCAGATATTATGTCAACGTATGCTTTTATTTGATTTCTAAATTGTTTCAACAAATCTCCACAACGAATCCTTTAAATTCTATGATTTCTACGTATTCCACAGTAAAAAAAAACTCGCGCAAAATTGATTAATTATTAAATTGATTAATTAATTAGTCGACGTGTCATCTTGAGAAAGTTTGTGCTGAATTTCGGTTATTTTTAAGAATAAGTTTTTAGAAAAAAAAAACAATTGCATTACGAGGCGCGGGTTTCTCCAACCCTGGAATTATGTTAGGACATCTTTGGAATTTTTGTTTTTGTTTGAAAAAGATGGCCGAGTTGGTCAAGTGGTTAAGAGTTTCTGTCTTTCTCCACTAGCCAGGTTGAGAACGTGAGTTCAAATCCCACGTTCAGCCGCAAATAATGTTTTTACTGTTGGTTCTCCTCTTGGTGAATTTTCTTGTTCTTGAGTTAGCTAGTTTCGTCGTGATTTGTCTGCAAAATCAGAGGATAAGAAAATTAACCGATAGGATTCCCAATATTCTTGAGATTATCCTAAAGACTACCTTTGACGTCAGCGGTGGTATGGCTTGCACAAAAAAACTTCGAAATTAAAAATCGACACAGTTGCTACGCACCCACTCACTCAACATTTCCAATACAAACTGAATAAATTTGTATTGTCTAATACAAGGACCCTTCTGTTGGTTTCTTTGTTCCCAATTAGGATATGTAATTCTATTTTATGTGAGGTTAAACTCGTGGAGCAAAACAGAAATTACCAAAAATGAGTTGTTTGTTAATGCTGAGAATTTGAATTAAAAAAGTAAATAAACATTGACACCAAAGTATTTTATGCATTATGCTTTACTTATTATGGTTTTTTCTGCATTATTTTTTGTTTTTTACTTTATTAGTTTATGCAGTAACATGTTCTTGAGTACGAGAGGAATTACTCTTAAAAAATAGTATGTGTAATAGTTTGCTATCATTTAATTTTCTAAAAAACTCAACTTCTAAAAACATAATTATTTCGCAACAGTACTACGTCGCTTGTGTTCTCCTTTTTACTAAAATTGGGACGGGGTTGGTACCCCACCCTTGAACATTTTAAACCAATTTTTACCAAAACAATGCGTTTGATAATAGTGGGAGTTGAACATACTTCTGAAAAAAGAAGTTTGGTTATTAAAATAGTAAGAAGTACACTGTTAACTAACTTGCCTACAAAGATTACACTAAGTTCCTTTACTTACTTTGATCAACAAACAGATTAGTTATGTTTTTATCTCTCAAGAAAATTATAGGGTATCCGATGTTACAGATTCAGCAGCGTTAGGGAAAATGATTTTTTTATTTGTCCGTTTAAATATTGTTTCTATAGAAATTATTGCTTTTTTTATACTTGGTCTGTTTTGTTCTTGCTCGTTTGCAAAGGTCTGCGAATGGAACATTTTCAGCGAAAGAAATAATTGTTATTTAATTCAATTACCTAGCTGTAATTTAATTATTCACGCAATTTAGATTTTTAGTCATCATTTTTTTTTTGTAGCTCTTATGTTTAACGCAACAATTTCACATGCAAATGCCCGTTGTCATTCTTACATTTTTGGCCAAAGCGCAGTTGATTATCATAAATACGTCGACAAAAACGTGTCACAGGCTACAAAGTAGCTATTTTTTATTATACTAATGTGGACCTTCAGGAAGACGGAGACAACCCAAAAAAAAATGCCTTAGTGGCAAACTGGAAGCCAATTCGCTGAAATTGTTTCACTGCGGAATAAATTGAACAGCTGATGTTATTTCAATATCTGCAACCAGATGACCCCTACTGTAATTTGATCTCTTGATCTCAGCTCATACTACAACAGCATTCAGTAATGTGGTTGGAGCTCCCACTTTTGCTTATTGTGGAGCATTTTAAGAAAAAAAATGTAGGTTCTTGTTTCTAAATTTCAATTTAAGAAATTCTTTGAGCTCGTGCACGGATGCGTAGAGCCAATTTCGGAGTCGAAACCAAAATTACCAAAAAGTTGGTTGTCTAACAACGGTAGATAACCAAAAGCGTAGCATCCATAACGCGTAAGTGACTAAAAACAAAGCGCACAAATTGAAATTTTGAGCATAATAGGCTTTGTTAAAAAATAATAATTTTTCAGCTATTTGAAACAAAATGTCGATCAAACTGAAACTGGTAAAAATAGTGATTATAATGTTTAAGACCAACAATTTTCTTTAGAAGATCATCAATTGTTCTTTAAGAATTTAGGAGTTCATAGTTCACATTACAATATTGCTACATTATTATGTCCTTATTCTCGTAGTGGGCAATTGTTATTTCTGCAACATTTTCCATCGCAGTATTTGAAACACTGAAAAACAATTAATTACTTCACAACTCCACAGCATCGCTGGTTCTCTCTTACCCAAAAAAAAATTAAAGCGGGATGGGTATGCCGTGTAGGAGTTCAGCAAAACAATGCAATTTAAATAATAAATTAATTCAAAAAATAAAAGGAAAACATGTAGAATTTTTTTTTACCTTAAAAGGAAAGTAAACGTTCAATACTTTCAGAAAAGAAACCAAACGACTTTTTCTATTTACTAACAAACTCCGTTTTTTGAAATACTCAGGAAATATTTTAGTACTGACTAACAAACCTGGGTTTGTTCCTACGGGTTACCCGTAGAAAACTTCCTGTACTTTTTTAGGGTTGAATTATAATTTCGAGTACTAATTTAACTGTTAAATCAATAGAAATAAAAATTCACTTTCGCACGCATTACTTAATTCCCGGGTTCTGATGAGACCACTTTTCATGATTTTTTAATTTTACGCAAAGGAACCAAATGTCAAAGTCGAATAATTTGTTTTTAGGGAAATTAATCATAAAATTTTTATGTAGGCAAAAACAAACCTTTATTGCTTGTTGTGATTAATGTTTCTACTTCAATTAATTCAAAAGCCTATGTATACAACTAAAACACATTTTTCAAGCTTTGACTTCTGTAAATCACAGTTAACTAATTAGAAATGAGTTTTTTGGTTATTTAAATGTGTCCCAACTGGATTCAGCATACATAAAAACTCTTACTTACATGTAAAACTCAACTTCAAATTGTTAATTCTTTCTAATTGTTCATCATAAAATAATTAGATAAATTGAAATAGTTTTTTAGCAATTTACATGTGGTAGTCAGTTGCAGCGTACCTAACAACCCACATTGACATGTGAAACTAAATTTGAAAAGTTAAATTTTACTAATTGTTAATCACAATTAACTAATTGGGAATTGTTTTTGTGCTATTTAAATATCATCGAGCGTGTACCGCTGGAGTTTTACTCTGCGTCGATGACCAAAACCCCAAAAGGACCAAAGGACCGATCTTCTTACCTTCCTTTTTATTAGCATAAAAAGTTTGTAAAATAAGGGCCCGAGGATTACCGCGGCCCATCACCGTCATTTGCAATTTATTGTAAAAGTAAATATCTAATAGTTTATTGGGAAGGGAAATAATTCATTTTTTTTGGAAGCGATGGTGTACCTACAAGCGGTCTCTTTATTCCCTCAAAACAACAAGATAGCCCTTCATCTCCTCATTTTTCAAATGAGTTCATTGTTAGAGTATTTATTGTATTTTATTTTGATTGTAATGAAAACAATTATTTTGTGAGGGGATGCGCATCCCTTCATTTTTGCAATTAGAATTGCGCTGCAAAATCAGTACACAGAGAAGAAATTTCGAATTACAAGAAAACACACCATAATAAATAAAAAAGAAATAAAATCAGAGTTCGTTCGTGAATCGAGCACTTTCAAATGGCTTTTTTTCAAGTCTGCCAATCATGAATCTTTGAAATGAGGCAATGCGTAACGTCTTTGAAACGAGTCAATTATACCACTTTCTTGTGAAATAAATTAGGCTTCTTAACTTTTGTTGCTTTTGTTTCTTTTGTTGTGTACCCTTAGTAGTGCCTCCGCACAAACGCACAAAATTGGCAACGTTGACGACATACTAGCCACCACTGGGTTTTACATATATAATTAATGGATAAAATGCGATTTTCAAAAATAGAACCATATAGACTAAGGCATGCTAGAACGGATGAACCAAAGCCAAGTTGCATAATATCAGATTTATTGGAAAAGCTTGATTTAAAAAAATATCCTGCTCTTTCAGAATCTTCTTCAGAAATCTCACTCAATGCTTCATTGACCAGAATAATGAAATATTTAGAAGAAGAGTATTTTTTTGTCGGCCTAATCCCAACCCTGACATGTTTGTTATGTATGTACGATGCATGTATGTAGTGGAAGACAAATCTAATTCCTGAAAATTGGCGTACCGCCTTTCCAGTTCAATTCTAGTCAGAGCAACGGATAGTTGCATAGGACCAAAAACAAATTTCGTCTTATCGTTTCCCTCAACTACAATAAGCAACACTATCGCTGGATGTAACAAGTTTTTATTTATAGCTAAATAAAAGGAAATGTGACCAAGCACACGTCGACATCAGGAAATCAATTTTTTGTAGGGGTGATTTTCATTTGTTTCATTACAGTGGTGTCCTATCCATTTTTTTCTGAATGTCTACATCTGTGTTTAAGTGTTTAAGCAATTCGTTCAATGTAAGAACACCACCCCGCGTCTGAGATCAAGAACAGAGCTGTTCATTTTTGTGTAGATTGGACGGAGAGTGGTACAATATACTGGTTGGAAAGTTTGATGATTTTGACAGGATTTGTGAGGCAATTTATACCTAAAACTACCGCGTTTTGCCGTGTCAGTGCCAACGTCGCACACTTCTGTGACGTAACGCCTTTCTCTTACTTTTACATCTCCAACGAGGTCTTTTACTTTGCTCATATGTAAACAAAATAGTGTCCAGCAGGATCATTTTGTTAAGTTTTCGCTAACAAGGAACATATTGAAAGTGAGGTGGACCTTCTGAAGCCGAACACATGTGTGCAAGCATTGCGGAGATGTGGGTTGCTAGGGATGTCGTATTGTGCCAATCCAAGCCATAGTAGTCAGTTTATTTGCTCAAGTGTAAACAAAAATTAGACTTTATTGTGCTAGAAATTTTACGGACATAAACTCAAAACCTGAGTATGTAATTGCGTTTGAAATCCATTCAACTTTGACGGGATAATGACTACTTGTTGCTAAACTTTCGGTAATCAGTTGGTTGTTAGAAATTGGTGTCGTCTTTGATATTTATGATTTGAAGAAAGCGACCTAATCCAATAATATACCTAATCTAAAATAATCTAAATAAATCTAAATTCTTGATTTGGTTTTGAATTTCAACTTGGCACATACTGCATGTCGACAATGATTAAGTTTATGGCGGCAAAAATATTGCTGTGATATCTGTATCGTTGAGTGCGACTGATTTCTTAAAACGCAAACGGTATTAGACGTGAACCACCTTAATTCTTGATCATTTAATAAATGTTTAATCGTGACACGATTAAAAATGTTTCCATTGCTTTATCACGATTTGTGATAAATTGACCATTCCAAAAATTGATAACAGTTCAATAACATTGTTGCCATGCTTCGAATTTCATGTACAATTGTGCATCCAAAATATACTCCCTCTAAAATGTCTATACGTGTGAGCACAGGACTTTCCGAATGAAAATGCAAGGTTATACTTTCCTGAAATTATCATGAGTTGCAGTTTTTAGCATTAGGTTTGAAATTCTAAATAATGTTTCATCAGTGCATTTGCTCAATAATCCCATACTAACGACCAATTTACATTCTTTCCAAAACTTAACTGGAGTTTTAAAGTATGAAGTTTTGAACACCGTTTTTTTACTTTTCAAAACGTTACAAAATTTAATGTTTAACGTAGCACTGATTTTTACAAGGCATAACACAAACTTATTTAAAAAACCTACGAAGTCGTGGTTTCGCATGATGACCAATGGTATACGTAAACAAAGTTTCTTCTCTACTACTCCAGTGCTGAGGTTCGTCTCACTTTTTCGAATAGAAACTGCGCATCCATTGTTAAGCTTTCATTTTTTTTTCTTGAAAATTTTAACTGTTTCACAACGAATACAAAAACAAAGCTTTTGCAACATTTTAACGTCACAAGGCCTCTTCTCGCTACACAAATTTAGAACGAGAATCCACGAAGAAGGGTATTGCAAGAGCGCTCTTGAAAACAATTTCATAATTTGGTAAAAACAATTTGTCAAAATTTGTAATTACAAACTTAAAAATTGCTGGGATTTGAAAAATCTTTGAAATGAAGTTTTACTTCTTATTGTTTCCAACAATAGTATATGTTGATTATCTCAAAAATGTCTGAACCAAGTTGTTCCAAAATCGCATTAATAAGAGAGCGTGACTCCTGCCCACTCAAGTAGTTTAAAGTCAATAATACATTAGTGCATAACAAGGGCGGTGCGGTAAATCATGGTAAAGCTAGTCTTAACGAAATCTAGACATTTCTCAGGGCCAAAGTTAATGATAGCAAGAACAACTTTTGGACAATCTTTTTTTTACTTGACGTGTTATTAACTTTTTTGTTTTTACTCGTAAAGAATAACTCATTTGCAACTAATTGATGATTAAAATTAAGACAATTTTGATTGAGGTAAAATTTCAAGGGACTGTTCCTTTTTTAGAATTTTTTTTTGCCTTTACCTAGGTTAAGTGTTTGGAAAAATATTAGTATTTCCATAACAAAAAAAAGCTATTGGACGGAATCATGGTTTAATAGAAAAAGAATAGTAATTAACACGATGCAAATAAAAGTTTTGACAATGAGTCCACATCTTCTTGTTAAACAAAATTCATTAAATTTAAAGTACACAAAACAAGTTGATCTAACTCCAAAATAAATAATTTAATATTCTTATAATCATACTCAATAACATATTTGTGTTTCCGAAACCCCCGTCAATTGAGAAATCATTTTAAAATTTAAAATACCTTAATACAAGTAATCATCTTGGAGGAACAAGTATTATTTTTGAAATTGAGTCACGTTTATTCTCTCAATTCTTTCGAAATTTCTCAACAAAATTGATAACGATTACTTTACATCAACGCTTTCCAAGAAATCTTCATAATTTGTATTGAAGTGTTCAAAATAATGTGAATCGGAATTTTTTTTTCTTGTAACGATAACGTTGTAACCTTACGCTTGTTCATGCCAATTTTCAATGTAATCGAACGGAATTAATCATATTCGTAATGCGTAGACCAATTAAATTATAAAAATTTAATGGTGTAATGCAAATTAATTTTACGTTAGTTTCTAATTAATTTTGAAAAATTTAATTTAGACGACCCCGACTTGTAGTTTTAATGTCAAATCATGCAATGTTCTTAATGTTTTACTTCTTCCAAAATTACTTATTGATTATCTTAATTATCTAATGCAACTATATTGCTAATTGTAGTAAAAAACAGTGAAGTATATTTGATGTCGACCTTCCTTAAGTTGAAGCTTTGTGGTAAATAAAACATTATTTCTTAATTTCCTAATGGTACATTATTCTAACTGGAAATAAATAATGTCTGTCCATTTAAAATCAAATTTTAAAGCAAGAGTAGAGACAGTTGAACTTAAGTAACAAATAACAACACTTCTGCAGTAAAGGGCATTGAAGATGGACAACTTCTTCTCGCAATAGGTAGGCAATTGTTATTTCTGTATTTTCATCGCAAATTAAAAAAAAAAGTATCTGAAAACAATTATTTTGTAACCTCGCAACGTCGCTTGTTTTCTTCTATTTTTCTACTTACTGAAATTCGAACGCGTTTAGTATACCACCGAGATGGTTACATTGATGTGCAAAAACAATTTCAGAATTTTATCAAAACATTGCATTTGAAACTGCCAGAGCTTAAAAAATTAACTCTGAAGTTTGCAGACAAATGTATGTTGCTTGTACGCGTTGGACAGCCCCGAGCAGTGTTTTAGTTAACACTGCCAAACTTACTTTTTGATGTGTTTTTCTCACAGAACTTGACTTGACAATCGTTTGCTTAGACACTGAATTATTAGAAACAAACTTCAGAAAGTTACGGTTCAGTTGGACATAATTTATTTTAGTTTATTTTAAACCACTTGTACATTTCATTTGTCCACGCAACGTGAAAGAAATTGAGATATAATCTAGTATTAACTGCTCCTGACAATATTGATATTATTAAAACTTAATTTAGAGCAATTAGGCACAAAACGCCTATAGTGTAGCATAAACTCGGAACAATCTACTTTTAAACTTGAGTAATCCTGATGTGTGCAACTAGATGGCGCCGTCCATAATTTGATCTCTTGATCTCAAGGCAGAACAGAATAACACACAGGAATTGCCTTTGCTTTGCGCTTTTCAGTAATTTTGAAAATATTAATGAAAAAAAAACTTAATAATAATTTTAGAATTCTCTTTAGCAAAACCATGTCATAGCCAAACTAGCTTTAGCACTATTACATTAACTAACAATTATACTATATGGTTTTACTATATATTTATTATACTATACTATTAGTGATTCTGCACAAGAAATTCTGTCTGTTCAAGGAATACAAGAGAAATATTTTGCAAATTGTAAGTTGGATTCTACTTTCCTATAATTAATTTAAAAGTTGTTGTGTGCTAAAGTTTGCCTTGCTCTATCACTTTCCTTATCTGACATTAACATGAGAAAATTATTTAAAAGAACCTTTTTAATAAATAACATTTTTAAAATAATTTTTAATTTAAGAAACCACTCGTACTTACTCAATTGATCAAAATTTTTAATGAAACCCGTTCATTTTGATTGTTCAAAAATCACCAGAATATTTAATAATATGCACCAGCAATAATCAACTTTATATTTGTCAACTTTTTTATATCAAGATTGCTGTGCGTGCTTAACAATTGCACAAAAACTAACTATTTTTCATTCTTACTCTGTGAAATCTGTTCAGTCCTTTAGAGTGGTCTCAATTGATTGATTGAGCATGATTTTGTTTAAACGACATTAGGCGTAAGCCACAATCAACACGAATTACAAATTACACGTATACATACACACACTTTTATTGGAATTGTAGAATAATAATGCTAAATTTTTAAGGTTGATTGATTAATAAAGCATTTTCTTTAGCAATAATTTCCTCGTAACCATGATTCTAAACTTAGGTTAAAATGTATTTTAATGTATCCTCTTCAAAAAATGGTACGGAAGGCGTTATGGAAAACATGATAAGTCTATGCTAAAAAATCATGTATGACCTGAAATGAGAACACATTAAAAATCAATTTAAGAATCTGCTTTAAGCGAGTTGTAACTGTGTTTCCAAGTCTTAATATTATATGTTTACTTGCCAGGATTTTGGCAAATAAAACTACTATGCTCCCCACTTCCAAAACTTGACAGTCTTTAAAATAGAAAATACTAAATTTTTGTCACTTACTTATTATTTTTGCATTATTAAAACGAATTTTCCCAAAAAATTTTGGCGATTGTCGCACAGAGTTGAGATTACTTACCTGTCAGCGCAGAAGTTGCATAATGCCTAATTAGTTGTTTTTTAGTAAATCGGTAAGAAAGTTGTTAAATTACAGTGAAACAGCAAAATGTGACAATAAATAAAAACGGGAAGAATGAAATCGATAGTAAGATGTGTAAGTCCGGGAGCACTCAAGATTGTGGAATGGGGATGGCTGCGCGGTAGACTTTTTCCTGTGCTTAATGTTCAAACAATAATGTGTTGGTAACTATTGTTTGATTTCTTTTCATAACCCATAATGAATTGTTGATGGGCTAATTTATTTTAGTGTTATAGATTGTGACAACTGTCTTCGTCTTGTGGTTGTCTTTGTTTGTAATGTATGCACGCAAAGCAAAACGCTTAATCTAAATTCATCTCTGATTCCTGGTGACTGTCATTCCGACATTATTAATTGCAGCAATTTTCAATATAATTGTCCAATGTAAACACCTCTTTTCACGTTGAACTTCAATATAAAAATAATACACTTGCATTGATTTTAAATCTAGTCTGATTGAATTTATTTCAGTAACATTAATTGCAGTATTTGGTTCCATGAAACTCCCAAAAAGGTCAAATTGTTCTTTACAATGCCTTAATTCTATATAGTATACTACAAACAATATTTGTACTATATAATTCAATATAATATAATAAATTTGTTATTATATAATTTTTTTTTGTGGTAAACGAATTAAATTTAAGAAATGTTTATTACAAAAGTTTGGAATTAATTTAGTTTTTTTTTTACAAAATTACAAATTTGTTTTGCAAATCGCTTTCATGGCTTACCGATTTCGCTTCAATTCTATTGAGTAAGAGTGAACCAACGTTGCAAAGTTGTTTGCAACTGTTTGTCACTGTTTTTGACTGCGATGGAAATGGTTTCCAGAATAACAAATAGGCTAATCTGGATTCTACTTCAAGGAGAAGAATGTATAATTGTAGCCATATGTAAAACTTCTCTGAATTCCAAACGTACCGAAGAGGGGACAACGTACTTCCTAATTGATGATAAAAAAATGAGTCATCTCAGAATTTTGGTTATTATTTGCAGCGGTTGAAACTCTCGTTTTTTATTATTACTGTTAAAATATTTATTTTAATCCAGTAAGGTAATTTTAGACATCATTTTCCAGATTTACAGCACATTTGAATTGGCTGTTCGATTGTTTAGATTATGGATTTAAGAGAAGATTCCACAATGACTGAGGAATTCAAAGCAATATGCATAAATTTGAAATCAGAACACTATTATATTCCGATTAGAAATTGCTTTAAGCTTCTTGATATTTTAAAAAATCTCCTGTGGAAAAATCATTTGAACTTTAGAATTGATAGTGACATTGATTTTACCTGTTAATTTAAGATAACAATTAATTCTCAGACTATAGATCATTAGAGCAGACAAAAAACAGCAGTGACTATAGCAGTAGTAGTAGTGACAGCAGTGACTATGGAGCAGACAAAAAACCTATTGAAAAAGTAAACAAAATTTTAAACAAATTTGATATACAATGCCGCTAAAAATTTTTTAGAACTTTAAATCTAAATTATACTATTGGTAGACAAGGCACAAATTTTTAAATTTTACATAAAGAATAAAAAACTAAAGTTGTTCCAAAATTTTCTGCAATACTTGAATACTTACAGTAAATTGTTTTCGCAACAATAAAAAATCAAAAATAGCAGTGTATTTTATAAGCATTTATACATTTTCATAAAATATCAACCTTTAGGTTATGCGGTTGACAATCAAAAACTTAGTCGTCTAAAAAAATAATTGAATCGAATGATTAGTTGGTAATTTAACTTAAATTTAATACTAGTTCTACATAATAATTAAATAAGGTGTGAATATTATACTTACACAGTGCCGTAAGAAGGTGCCTAATTTTTTATCTACTTTGTATTTTTGTAATAGGCAAAGTATAATAAATTGCAATATGCCTTATAGAGTTTAATTTTTTTAAGAAAACAAGGAACATGTTTTTATTAATGTGTGTGATGTACATGATAATTAATAGTGAATGTAACTTTAAGTACATCATTAGGTGAATTAGCATTAAGTCACGTAGG
>JAQFYP010002999.1:0-11635 GCA_034694865.1 Bilobella braunerae | reverse complement strand
TAGTGTAACTTTAATGGGTATCCAGTTTTCCGTATTAAAGTAAATAAAGTACGCTGCAGGTGTGTCTATCAGCACAGTGAGGCCTAAAATAAGGTAAAGCTATCTTAAGTCGGCGCTACGATTACCCATTTACATCCCAAGGCATTTTTCCCGCCTAGAAACACGCACGCCACCAATAATATACAAAATTTCAAAGCTGTTCTATGCACAATGATGTAGACTAATAGGGAGGGACCCAAAATACCAAAGTAAACTTCGCTTGCCAGATCTTCCTATACTGAACTCTTTCAGAACATAGCCAATCGATACAAAAAAAAACGATGGTGCAATCGATTGAGAAATCTCCTCAGCGAGGTGGACTTATCATATATCAATAAAAAATAAATTGAATTATACTAAAATCGTATTGAAAATGAGCCATCTTGACAACTGAAACCTATTTATAAATATTGTTTTAAAAGACAAACGGTTAAGATACCATTCCAAAATAAATTTAAATAGGCAAGCAATAATTTTTATAATTCATTTTTTTTATCATGTATTTTAAACAATATAAAATACTATTTTATTAAATAGAAGTCAATAGTACATCAATCAATCCATCAGTTTATTGTATTGTTATTTATAGATTCATGTGGCGAGTGCACGTATTTAATAAAACAAATTAAATGTAGCTTAAACTCTAGTTTACATAACGTACAGTGGCCTAAATAAGCTTTAATCAGTGCTTAGCCTAGAGCTAACTAATCTTCCCTTTCTAAAGCAATTGCGCACCCTAAACCGTGGTTAAAATGATTTTCATAAAAATTTGCAAAATCAAAACAATTAAATTAATTACACTTTTAAGGGTGATTCCAGGCTTAAGTGTTGGATATTTTAGTTTTTCCCTCCCTCAAAAACAAAATTGCGCCATATTCAAATCCAGGGCTTGTACTTTGTTTGTTCTTTACAAAAAAATATTTCAAACTAGTTAACTATTGCTGCACCTAGTAAATCGTTGGTGACTTACTTAGAAGAACAAGTAAAAGCTTAAACATATAATTCGCTACAATTTCCGATCATTTCTCTCGCTCTATCAGAAGAGTGCTCTCCATGCCAACTGCCTATATAAGGTAAATGAGCGTCATTTGACATTCCCGCAGAGCGGAACGTGAAAGGAAGGGTAGGGATGTGGTAGGGATAAGGACTCATTAGCATAGATGACGTTATCAAGCAGGCACAACATAATATCCGTAACATTCCGCTGTTTTACGGGCCTATAGCACAAAGGCCGAGGACACCAATCTACCTATATCACATCACTTACTCATTCCTTAAGTCAGATTTTATGACATAGATATTTTCAAGCGTAATTTTATATGGAAATCAAAGTGGGTTGAATTCCATTTAAACCAAAGAGCGCATGCAAAATTCTTTACGTTCAACCAATAAGAATAAAAGTAAAGTAACTTTTTGACAGTTTATGAACCATTATAGGTTTTTTTTCGGGTGACCAAGTTTCAGCGTTCAAAGTCGGCGTTTTGGACAGGCAAACGGCTTAAAAAAATAGTAAACAAATTTTAAATCAGTTGGGCAGCTCATGAGTTAATTCTGGGTAGAGCGGTCGGATGAATTTGACAAAAACATAAAGTAGCTTTTCGCCAGTTGGCAACCTAACGCGTTATTTTCACACTTGAACATTTTGAAAAAATATTTTTTATCTTTAGTTTTGAATACTTTCAAATGAACAAGTCAGTGAGGACGATATTATTAATATGAGAAACCTCAACGTTGAGCGGTATAAAATATGTGTAAGCACAAATTGTTGCGTGCAATTATTGCGTTTATTAGCGAAAACTGAAGTTATGTATTGTAAAGTAGGGAGTAGATCACTTTGTCCCAATAGCGTTGCAATTGTTGTTTCTGTTTTGTTCGCACCAATATGCTCCATATGTGGGTTTGTCTCTTCTCACCCATTCTACGTACAAATACTTAAGGGTTCCATGTTGCGGATCTCCGAACTTGGTCCATGAAACATCAGTGCTGCACGTTTGCTTACAGTTGCATCTAAAGTTGATGACAGATGTATCAAAGAAGGCATTTAGTAAACCAAAAAGTTTGCTTGAATAAGTAGCAGCATAAAGTTTTATCTTTAGCACTTACTTGCATTTCATAATGTTTGACACATCTGTGCTTGCGCCTGACCCATCTGGATTCACACTGAATCTAGCTGACAAAATATCGCAATATCCTGGAGCGGAAACAAAATTACAATCCAATTCAAATTTTTGTTTTTCTGGGACAGACATTATGCGGCAGCCGTTACATGCCAATGAACCTTGGGTTTTCATGAGAAGCACTGCGCAAACCGCGACGACAAGCACATTTTTTCGATAAGGTCTCTAAAATTCAAATTTGGCAGAAATGAAAAAAAGAAATAATAATATATGTAGATATAAAATATAAATATATATAATATACATTAAAGATATTAAATGGAAAATTGCAATGTAGGTATTCACCATTGTAGAATCCTCTTGATGATATTAATATAAATGATAGTAAGATGTCTTGAAAACGCTCATTTATATATAAAAATTAAATCTGAAACCCGCAGTCCTGTTGAAAAGTTATGTAAAATAAAAGAAACATCCTGGTTATACAACCTCCTGGTTGCTAGTGACGCAATAAGGTCATTACTGTTTGGTTGGAATACTTTCAGTAGAACAGTTAACATCACACGCATCATTGCGTTCTGCAAAATACAGGAAGGCAGTTTTAACGAAGATTTTGAGTTTAAAGCAACTTTACAGTTCAAGTAATTTGTGTTGATTCCTAAGGCATTATAATTTTAAACAGATGACATTCAACTTGGTCAAAATTATTGTCCGACGGACAATTGCGTGTTCAAATTATGTTTTTATGCCATTTCCAGCGAATGCCTTCCTGAGGTATAAACAAATACCAATTTGTATTTATACTGAAAACGGGTTCACTGTAATCGACCCTATTCAAGAAATAACTTAACTATTTTAGATTCCAGACGTAAACTTAATTATTTTGGATACCAGACGTATGTGAGATTGGTACATTTTGATAGTCCACACTTTTATATGTAGAAATGTTCTTTAACTGCCTTTTGAAACAAGACCTGTAAATCCTAGAAATGTAAATTTTGGTCCCAGTTGCCCGGTGTGGCAATACTCGCCACTTTATTTCTTAAGTACCCCGTTCCCCTTTAGTGACTCGAAGCGTCACTTGTCCCACCAACCCTGTCACACCACGCCGCCCTGTGTCCACTTTAGGGACCAGAGGTGATGAGCCCAAGTCCCTCCGTTTGTCACATTTCCCATGCCGCACACCATCCATTGCCAATTCACCGTGTCACGCCACGAGGAAGAGAAGACACATGAAAAGAACCAGTCACGTCCCAGGCTTCGCCCTCACAACAACTCCCGTCGTCGTCTGGACTTCGCCCACTTCAGGAGCCGTAGCCAGCCGAGTGACCCTTTGACCCTTAACCCCAATTAAGTGCCCTCCCTCTAATACATTGTCTTAAGTCCCTCCTAAAGGGCTCCCGTCGCCAGAAGCCACTTCAGGAGGACCTTTAACCGTATCGTATTTATATTTTTCATAATTATTATTTAGGTCGATTATTTGAGCACTAAATAAAGTGCTCTCTCATTCCCTTCGTTTGTGGTTCATCGTCGTTTCATTTACTTTTCGTAGTGGCTCAATTCCGCTACACCGGTCATTTGACATATACATAGGAAAAGTAAACTGAGCGCAGCTCTCAAAAAAGAATATTCAAGGTTACTATTACTTATTGAATAAAAACTGGAAAACTCAACTGATCTACAGTGAAACCAATGAATTTGATGTAACCAAGTATGCCTCTAACAATAAACCATTCCACTAAGGAATACACGGACTTGACACACGTTATAACTTCTTTATACAACCTAATAAACGACTTTTACCAAATGGAAGTGGATGCGCTCCACTAATGCGCGAAGCGAGAATTATTCTAATTCTAGGAAATGAGATTGTTCTACTTGAAATGCATGTGTAAAGAAAAAGAATTCAAGTAAAGTCCTCATTTTTTTTCAAGTCATCGAGATCAAACTTTTGATCTCCGATTTCATATACACATTTACATAAGAAATGTTAAGATTCTCCAGTTATTATTTGTTGTACTACGCGCCTGTGTAGAGGTCAGCCGTTGTGACTCGTTTAATATTGTCACGGTTACGACGTCGATGACCTCAAGGACGTATGTATGTTAATGGAGGGGGTATTTCTACCCACCCTGCTCAGGCCTCAATCGGGCCCATTGCAGTCACTCCACGAAATACACTGCCAAAGGCCTCCCTATCGTCTCCGCACCTTATTGGAGTCAGGATAATTTGTAGCAACATGCAAATCATCCCATCGACTCCAGGTGCCTTAACGGAGAGAGTTAGGATTCTCCCTTAAGGAACTCTTTGGTTGGACTGCGTCCACGCTATCAATCTGCATATGCAAATCTCCCAGATAAGCTAACAGTCGAGAGAATACTCCGTTGCGGAGTGCATTCTTCTCTTCTGCCAGCTCTGAAGCGTGGACGCTTGTCGTCCTATGGCACTTTTTTTATACGGCGGATCAAGATTTGATCCTAAGAAGCCAGTGGAAAGGAACGAACGTCCTAGCCTCCTAGCCAACTGGACTTCACGGACCGCAAGGACACCGTGCCCGCGACGACAATAAGTCAAGTAGAGTAGTCTCATTTTTTATCGCAAAGGTGTGTCTGCTTATCTTTTATATGTAGTTGAGTTCGTGTTCTTGTCATTGGGTGTACATCTATAAAATGATGTGCACGTAGTTTTGTTTTTGGTCAATTTCTTCAGGCCCCTTTGTCTTGTCCAGAAGTCATGTGCTCTTAGTCCATAGACGTAGTCGATTTTGTCACACTGACGGTTGACCTTTTGTCGCCTTTACTATTCCGAATAAAAATCACGTCGTTCTTTTAGTCTTCGTCGAGTCCAGCGCCCCACCTCTACCATTTGAGCGCATCCACCCACCGTCAAGCCGGCAATACGCTAAGTTTCGCTGGCGCCTCGGGTTTCAGCGTCACAATATCTATTGCAAATCAGTTGTCTAGATCCTTGTGTTCCATGCTAGATTGGTCTATTTCGAAGAGAGTAACCATGTCAATTTTTTTTGCTAATTATTTTAACTCCGTTTTGAGATGACATCTGCACGGACGGACAACCACGGCGCTAACATAAAGTAGCTTTCTCACCCTCTACTTAAAAAAATTAAATAGTTCTTCTAAAAACTTAATGCCTTGGCGTTGGGGCATACTTACTTGAATATTGTTGTGATCATAGTCACGAGTGATGACGTTGGATTTGATTTAGTTTACGTGAGGCAGTATTAAAAACTATTGTTTGCACAGGTTATGTTTTAACTGTAACTTAAATTTAGAGACAAATTTATTCGAATTGCGTCGTAAAAGTGTCGTCTGTGGAGGCATGCATACGTTTAAGTTTTAATTATATTTTATATAATTTGTTCCAATTTAACCATGAACTCCACGCAGTTAAAATTATGTTGTCTGATAATTAAGCCATGCACGTCAGCAAATAATTAATTAATTTTGGAGTTGCAGCAACGTCGTAGAAAGCTCGTTGATGGCATGACTTCTAGATTAACATTAAATCCACCAAAAATCAATACTTCTTACTTTTGACTATTAAGCTAAGTTAGCTCCTTAATATTACAAGAGAAACGTGCATATCTCTTCTTTTAAATTAAATTGCTAAGGCTTTCAATTTTTTTTAGGTATGGTTTTAGATATTATCGTATAACTACATAAGCTTTCACCTACTTCAACAGGATATAAAATCACCACAACCCCACTCGGTTTAAGGTTTAATTGAATGCTAAATGTGGCCATTGTTTCGGTCAAATTTGAAGAAAAGATGAAAAAAAAAATTACAACTTAAAGTACACATAACTAATTCAACCCAAGTTTTATTTCAAAAAATATACTTTTAACTTGAAATAAAAACTGAAACTTCTAGTTTAAACACCACTGCACTAAAATTTAGACAATAATTATATTACTAGGCAAAGATTAAAGAGACCGCTCGAAACATAATTTATTTTTCATAAAATATTTGACGTCAGGAATTGCATTAGTTGTAATTTAGTAAAATAAGTAATTAGTTAATTAAAGTTAGTAATTTTAACTTTTTCAGCAATAGTATAATGAAGATGATCAGTACATTTTTCAAGGAGTAAGAGTTCAAAAAATAAGTACCCAAATGTGTGTAGATCGGACAGCTTGTAAAAGAAATGTTAATTAAAATAAAATGCACTTGTTCTTTCTCCAACGTCTCCAATTTCTAAACTCAAATCTAAAAAAATGTAAATTTTAATTTGCCGCACTTTTGCGTTGCGGGAGATTCAACATAACGCACTAGAACTTAGATTATTCTCTTAATTGATTAACTTACAGTGAGATTTTTACTGATTACCCTCCATTCAGCGCCCCTAGCGAGCGCTAAGGGACTTTTTCAAAAAACGGGAGTTGTTTGCGCCCTAAACCTTGGCGCAAATAAAAATTAAAGTTGTAAATAAACAATTCACATTTCAAAATTAAATACACAAACATAAACTTAACTAAACTTTTGAAATTCAGTTTGATATTAAGTTAATTAATTACACCAATTGTATATTGGTTTGGATTCAAGTTGTCATCGACTTAAAAAGTAAGTCGTAGCTAGTGCTTAACATTACCAAAACACCTTAGCCTTGAATTTTACAAACAATCATTAAGCTGATTATACGATTGTTTAATCTGATTTTGAAACAAATGTAGGGGACTGACGTAAATAATATTCCGGACATTCTTGACAATTGACGCAGCTCGAGTGCGTACCGATTAATTGTAATTAATTGTTTATCGTAGTTAACTAACTGAAATCACAATTATGGAGTATACTGAATTTTTTTAACAAAGTTCATCAACCATTTTGGAAAGTTTATTGTGAAAAAAATTTAAAAAAAAAATGCAGTTGGTGAGATTCGAACCTACGACGTTGATGTTCGAGTGTATGGAAAGTTTATGACTTTCTTACCATTAGGTCACAGGGCCAGTTGTTGTAAATCAACAAAGACAAAGCTGAATTTGTTTTTGCCTTGCGCCTCACGACGACGACGACCGCTAACCAACATCGTTTTATAAATAGTAATATTTCAGAATAATTACCATATCCCAATTGAAGTCACTTATTTTTTTTTTTCAAAAGTAACCTATAGGTGTTGTGTTGTTGGTATACTATATTTAAGAAAAAAACTAAGCTACAACTCTACTTTTGTGTAATATTTGCGCAACAATTTGCAGACGCTTTCATGTTTGACTTTCGATTTTCGAATACTTTGACGAAAACAAGTACAGACTAAATAAATTTAGAGAAATGAAATGAAGCGTAAAATTTTCCTTTATAATATAATATTTAATAGTCAAAATCAATGTATTAGAGTTAAAAAAGGACGCATATTGCATTCCAGAAGCTCTGCAATCTGTTTCTCTCGCTTGTATACACCAACGTCCTCCTGTGTCCTTTCTCACCAAAACCACAAACAAATACTTAACGAGTCCATGTTGGATCTGCATAATCGGTCAGTGTAACGCCATTGCTGCATGTCTGCCTAAAATTGTATCAAAATGGTCAACTTTCAGTAAACCAGAACTCTGCGTGTTAGTAGCAGAGTTGAATTTTTTTGAGTGCTTAAATACTTGTTTTTCATTTTGTTTAACTCGTCTGTGTTTCTATTGGACCCATCTTGGTTTTCTTTGAGTACAACTGTCCTAGTATAACTAGATCCAAGAGCTGAATTTGGTGTACTTAAAATACATCCTGTTTCAAATCCTTCGTAATTTCCGACGGAATATTTGCGGCACCATACGCATCCTGGAGAAACTTGGAATGCTGAACTGTCGTTCAGCATCTTACTTATCGCCACAAGTAGAGTTTTTGTAGAAGGGTTCTGAATTTCATAATTGACCAACGAGAAATGAAGTATTATATAAATGTATAGCGCAAAAACAAAAGCAACTTAAGTAGTCACCATTGTAGAATCTTCTTGGTGTAAGCACTGTGAAGTTGGCAAAACGACGTAAGGCTGTATGTTGGTGTATTAATATTAACTGATAGGGAAATTTTAGACAAAATAGCTATTTTATACTTAAAAATGAATTCTAAAATTTGATGTTAAGTTGAACCTACGTAAGTTACAAAACAACATGATTATACAATATGGTAATCGTTAGTGACGTGATATTACGACGTCGAAATTTGCGGAGTGGAAGCTATTAGTTTTTTATACTTTGCATTTAAAGACAAGTGTTATGGGATAATTTTAAAACTAAAAAAACCTAATTTAAGAAAGGACTTAAGTTAAATACAGTTTTATTGACAAATAGAAGTGTTTGTTTGTAAAGTGTGGGCACAAAATTTTTATCACATTTGAGTGAGTATAACTGTAATTTTTTAAAGATAACTAAGGATTACCTAAAGTTAAACATTATTTTAACTTAAAAATTTGCCATTACCATTATTTAAAAACGATATTTCTGTTAAACTTTAGAAATTGAAAAATTTTTTTTACAGCATTGCGTGGCACAACGACTGGAAACCTTGTTTTAGTCTCAATATTGTGCATTATTTGCAGCTTTAATTTTTAAGAATACAAGGAATTCATAAAGTTTGTTATTTTCTAAATCAAATGTGAATAGTACTATGTTAGTTATAAATTGCTGAATTTTGTAAAATAGTTAAAACTAACCATCAGTGTTTAGATATAATAAGAGTAGCGGTCACATATTTCAAATTGTAAGTCTCGTGCTCAACTAGTGTGCACAACTAATCACTAAAATACAAATACGTGGATTATGAACGAAAGACTGTACTACCGCACGGGATGTTGCCTCAATTGACCGAGTCGTTGACTGAAAATTCCGCCAGAACATTCTGGAATGAAAGTGTAGAAGCGAAGAACCTGCAGAGGGAGCAATGAAATCATATTAGGTATTGCCAATTTCGTTTATTAAAGAATGTATATACACAGTTGAAGTAACTTGGATACAAAAGCCGTAGGGGAAAGTTTGTTTAGGTTAAATTCTGCTGCATATGAGCCCATCGCCAGTAGATGCTAGTAAGAGTTATGCCTAGAGTCTCTAGCAGGATCATGGTGTAAAATGTAAGGTTGTGTTAATTTTAACTAAAAGTTTGTCCTAGCTTAAACAGCTCACTTTAATTGTGATCACCAGTTTCTTGGCATCCGATATTGCATCTTTGAAAGAGTCTAAACTAATTTCCACGATATTTTCACGGAGCGGTTAAATTTCATATACTCTCGAATTGAGCAACATTCATGAAATTAAAATGTTACCGGTAAAGTCACACAAAACGCATTTTTGATGTTTTTAATAAATACGGTATGCGATGTACCTGTTACCTGTTACAAAATAAAAACAATTGCATCCAAGCAATGATGGCGAGTTTCACACGCCCGCGGTTAGTTTGCAAAAAAAAAACAATTAGTGCAAACTAACCACATTTCAAGAAAACATGGGCATGGATGTATGACTCAGAATTTCTTCTGCTCAAATAAGTTTAATGTTAAGGAACTGGATTTAAATTATAATGAGTTTGGACAGCTCACAGAATTATTTATTGATAATTGTTTATTGTCCACTTCTTTAAGCTCCACATTTCATTTCACTTCTTCAGGAAATCATTTTAGCATTCAATACTTTATCTAATGCACAAAGCAAAAACATGAATGATGAATGATCTATAAGATTGCAAACATTTCATCAAGTAGTGTCACTCACTAGAAATATAAAGTTACGACGCGTAATTTTAAACACGTGCGGTATAGTATATTATTTATATATCTATATATTATGCAAATATACGTCTTTCCAAATATTTCGCGTTTTTAAATTAAAGTTTCCGTGCTTTTTTCCAGAGAATGTAGAAACTGTAGAATTATTTAAAAAAAAACTTCAAAAAGTTAGAACCAGACTAACGTGAATATGTTCATCGAGAGCCTGCTGCATTAAGTAAATTAGGGTTGTAGTTAGAAATGTTTAGTTTTATAGTCAATTCAGAACGCATTGTGCTTTTAACTATTAAGTATCGGGTTTGTACAAATCATTGGTAAAGGATTGGAAGATTAATTTTTGTATGCAAATTTTTAAGCAGCTCATATCCTCATTCCATTTTAAAACAATATTTAAAAATGAAAAGTTTACAAAAATGCATAACTTTAAAGTTAGCTGTTGCATAGTACTTATTTCTGAAAATAAGGTTCACAAACTAGATAATGATTTATTAATAAATCATTAATGTATTTTCAAACTGAATTGAATGAATTTAAATTTTTAATTAGATTTTTTCTTCGGTTCGACTTTGATGCCCAGGAAATCAACACAGCAACGCAATCCTCCGTCGCAATCTCCAATGGGAGAAGGAGCAATGCAAGTTGTTGAGCATGACGTACGAGGTACGTCGAATCCCAGCTTCCTACAATTTGTCCCTGCAAGAAAATATTAAGACAAATATTAATTGTTTACTTAACTTGACATGCCGGCCGAACAAGCCCGGCATATGACGCTTTAGAAGTTTATTTTTGCATGACATGTTTAATACCATTTAAGTTTTCTTAACTCATTTAGCAGTTTGAAAATAGCTCTTTAGTTAAATTTTAAAAACTAGCACTATATGCACTGAAAATGTCTCATTAGAAAGAAAAAAGTAGTACAATCCGAAAAAGGCAAATTACCTTCCGTGGGAGTAGCAATCAACGAAGCCAGGAGAAATACTGCCGTGAAAACGTAATTCATTTTGCAGAATTATTATTTAGAAACAGCTTTACGGTTTTTCAAATGATTGTTTCCTTGAAAGCTGGTTGAAGTGTTATTTATAGCAACGACTTCCGTTAATTAGAGGTTTCTGCAAATTGGAAAATTTTCATAATTAGCTAACATATTTTGCCTTGTTCTTCAAAATTTTACAGGAAACGGAAGGATATCATTATGATTATCATAATTAGGCCACTTATGTCTTGCTAATTAACCACTGTGACAATTAACAATTATTTTGTTTAAATGCGTAAGCAAAACCGCTAACTCTCTTATGTTCAAATAAGTTTTTATTTTATACACTATTTGGAACACTGAGCTCAGCAAATTCTGATGCCAAAAATTTTTGTGTTAATAAAGTATTTGACTGCAACATACCTTTAGTATGGTTGTACTTCACCATTTTGTGTGTTCCTTACAGTATTGTACTTAGTTTAAACATGTTCATTCTCGCATGAAATTTGTTTTTAAACAATTTGAAACTTTTCATGTATCGTCTTTTTAAATTTGAAAGAGCTAGAATTACGCCATTTTTCAGGAATGGGCAATAGAAATTAGTGATTTTAAAATAATTTTATGAAACAATAGTGTGAATTATGAACTTATATTAAGGTAGAAAAAAATTAAACACGTTTTTTAAACTTTTAAACAAGCTTTTTACAACAAAAACTTGATTCAAGTAGAGTAAATTTTCCACTCACTTTCGCCAAGGTCCATACCACGTTGAAAGCACCAGTT
>JAQFYP010002998.1:0-11638 GCA_034694865.1 Bilobella braunerae | reverse complement strand
TGTACAACTTCCAGATATGCTGCATTCACCCCAACCAGAAACCATTCCTGTAGTTTCAGTTGAAATCGAATCTACTCTATCTGTACAACTTCCAGATATGCTGCATTCACCCCAACCAGAAACCATTCCTGTAGTTTCAGTTGAAATCGAATCTACTCCCGCTGCACAACTTCCAGAGATGCTGCATTCACCCCAAACAGAAACCATTCCTGTAGTTTCAGTTGAAATCGAATCAACTCCCGCTGCACAACTTCCACAGATGCTGCATTCACCCCAAACAGAAACCATTCCTGTAGTTTCAGTTGAAATCGAAGCTACTCCGTCTGCACAACTTCCAGAGATGCTTAGATTGCACCAAACAGAAACAAATCCTGTAGTTTCAGATGAAATCGAAGCTACTACTTCTGCACAACTTCCAGAGATGCTAAATTTGCACCAAACAGAAACAAATCCTGTAGTTTCAGCTGAAATCGAAGCTACTACTTCTGCACAACTTCCAGAGATGCTGCATTCACCCCAAGCAGAAACCATTCCTGTAGTTTCAGTTGAAATCGAATCAACTCCCGCTGCACAACTTCCATAGATGCTGAATTTGCACCAAACAGAAACAAATTTTGTAGTTTCAGTTGAAATCGAAGCTACTCCGTCTGCACAACTTCCAGAGATGCTTAATTTGCACCAAACAGAAACAAATCCTGTAGTTACAGATGAAATCGAAGCTACTACTTCTGCACAACTTCCAGAGGTGCTAAATTTGCACCAAACAGAAACAAATCCTGTAGTTTCAATGGAAATAGAATCTACTCCCTCTGCTCAAATTCCCGCTACTCAAAAATTAAGCTGCGTACACACAAGTTTATTTGAAACAAGAATTAAAATTCAAAATTAAGATTTTGTTAATTATTTTTTTAAGTCGCAAATTTTGCTTATTAAAGTTCGTTTTTATAAATATCTCAAATAAAAATATTTTAATAAATCAGATAACTCAAACAGGAAACGAGTGTTGAAATCGATACAAGAGTTCGTCTTTTTATTATTCCTTAATAAACAATAATAGTATGGCTATTTACTCCTTTACAAGATAAATGCTGCTTATAATGTGCATATCTGTCGGCAAGTAAGATTTAAGCTCTCCTGTGTTTAGCCCATCATATTTTTACCTGTGCCCAGAGGAGATTAGAATGGTAACATAGTATCCTCCGGTGTACTGAGTATACGCAAAAACTTTGTATTTGACGCCAAGTATATTTGCATAAGGGTTAAATCCTTTTGATCGTGAGTAAAGTTTTGTTGCCGAGGAAAAGGTAGAAAGTAAATAATGAGTGGTGGTGGCTCATTGTTTAAGAAACAATAACTGACGTGTATGTTGCGCCATGTGCACTTCCCTATTCCGCCCACCGTGCCTACGCAGTTTGTTCTGGTTCCATGACTTAACGTGAACGCAAAACTGCTCAGGTAAAGGAGTGTTGTGTCGTCTCCTGGGTAGGTGATGTCTACTTTTTTTTTACACTACACTTAGGTTCCGGGCATCCCCGCAATTTTTCAAAAGAAAAGTAGTGACGAACAGTCCTCGTGAACACGTCCTCGCCGTAACAAAAATCCACGTTCATGAGTGGTGTTGGCATTGCAATTCTTTTAGCGTCAACTCGTATGGGAAATAATTAAACTAATTTTGTGACAAATATTGATTTTGCTAAATTAAAGGCGTCCCTATCTACTGCAAGAAAATTCGAAAATAATGCCGGGTTGGTTTTGATTGAAAATTAATTACAATAGAATACTCAATAGAATCCATATACATGTATAATACATCAACAACACGTTTACCGTTATATCAACTCCGCATTAGCAGCATCTTACAATCAAGTTTTTTCCAACCTTTATTGTTAATTTTATACGTAGATCAACAAAAAGTTCGTATGACTGTGGTCAAAAGTTTTAGGCCAGATGAAAACCATACTTCCTGCAACAATTGGCGGATCAACGATTTTTGGGCTCGCGGAGTTAGCTGAACATATAAGGGGTGATGAAAGTAAAGTTTATGTTGTCAAAGGAGAAGAGGTTATCCCTGGCCAAACCCAATTGAAAAACACGAGACGTTTGACGATTCATTGTATTCGCGGTATGATGAAATAAATATTTTCAAACGTCTAATGAATTTACAACTTAATTTGTAGGAGACTTGTTGGACTTGGGAAACTCAAAATCTAAGTAATTATAGAATAATGTGTATTCTACAATAAATTCATGTTTCTCGCAATTTGTATTTTATATATTTTACTTTTTATAGGATTCGAGACAAGCGCAGTCCCCAGCTCATGGGCATTTTCATGAAATTAGGTAAAGCGGCTGCCAAGCCAATTCCTTCTTGGGGACTGGCGAGTGGAGCTTGTATAGGTGTCAAGGCTGCGCGCGAGGCATTGCAAGGAGACCCTTCTGGTGCGAAACTGGTGCGATATTTGGAAAACCCAAAATTTAAATTTCACGTTAATTTAAAGATTTCAAAATCATCGGGTGTTTGTTAAACCAAGATCGTGACAGGGATTATATCCTTGCACTGGGTAGGCCATGTTTTTTTCTTATCAACTTAAGTGATTGTAATAATTTTTATTATTTTGTGATTTAAAGGAATTCTGGTTGCAATCTTCATTTCTCTAGTAGTTGTTCCCAAAAAATCAAAAAATTTCAAACTTGTGGAACAACTAGAAAGTGTTAGCACCCCTAGACAAGTTCAAGGACGTAAAGGCCATATTGGGATTAGCCTTGTCCTTCACCTAGGGTTTATGACTTTGTTGTTCGTTTATCACCATGAGAATTGGGATATTGATTCAATTCTTATGGGTCAGTTCAAAGTACCGTTAGGTAATTCTTTTGTAATCATTCTGTATTTAAGCCATGATTTTGTTTTAATAAATTTAGTCTTACCAGAACTCCTCGTCAGAGTCAATGGCTTACATTGCTCGAAGGTGTACGCATCCTTCGGTACTTCGGTACTTACTTATTCAAGTAAGTAATAGGCTACTTTAGTAAGTGCAACTAGAATTGAATGTTTTTGAATAAAAAATAAATTTGAATTTTTATATTCTAGGTGGATTTCCGGATTACGTAAAAGTGAAGTATGGTTTTCACGTTCGAGTTTCTGGTGTGGTGCCTGTAGTAATCTAAATCGAATGGTGGACCGTGATGCTTTCACTTTTTAACAGGCTTCAGAATTCACAACTCACAAGACTAAAAAAATGTGAGTTATGGGATTTTACATTTTCCATAATCCAGTGCCATACTAAAGTAGATGATTGTTTTAAGTGGAGGAAAGACAATCATTGTGAAGTTGACATAAATCCACATACCAAGATTCCTGGATGTTAGGTTTTTAGTATACGCAAGGAAAATTCCAACAGTGTACGTTGGGAAACTCAAAACGTAAAACCAATTGCGCTTCTTGTCAGTAGCCTTTGAGTTGGGTATGGCAATTGGAATATTACAATTTTGTTTCTTTTCACAAAACAGGAGCAGAAGAGTACGCGTTTTTGCTAATAATGGTTAACGTATTTTGTGGAATTGTAATGTGACTACCCAGAGAAGCCCGATTAAAAAATATAGTAATAACAATTATTGAGATATAACAAAAAGCACCAGTAATTGTCACAATTAAAATGCAAAACTGAACACCAGCAGCATTTTAAAACGTTTTACACAATTTTGTCATATGACGTTAAACAAAAATTGAGGCTAATATACTATACTATATAAACCTTATACTAATACTTATATATAACCTTATACTAATCTACCCAAATAATTCAGAAAATATAATAATAAGCAGGAAAAAGTTCTTTAATAAACTTTCAGGAAAATACTGTGTTCAAAGTTAATAATTATTTAACATTAAAATTTTATTTCATTTTTGAAAATTATTAAATGCTGTTTGGCTATTATGTTAAACACAAAAATTTTAACAAATTTAGTATCAACTTCAAATCAACCCTACTTCGCTTTGCTCATACAAGTCAATATTTTGTTCCTACACTATTAAGTTGTTTCAAAATATACAAATTTACCTGGTGTGCGGCAGCTGTCTGTGGTATATCATGGAAGCAGCCTCAGCCAGTAGCGTATCACTGTCAACAAAAGTCCTGACTTAGGTTAGGTATTTGTCTCAACACTATTTTCAAATTTTTCAGTTAAATAAAATGCGAAACCTTAAAAATATGTTAATAGGAAGCCCTTAGCCACTGCACTAAATGTACAAGGCGTCAAAGTGATATTTTCAAAGGGCATTCACATTTCAAGAGTGAGGAATGTTGGTATGATATATTTCGGGATGAAGGGTCATTTACATCGAAAGGGTTCAGGTACCATCAATATCAGAGAATGGGCCTTTCTGAGGGAGAAGGTATTCTTGTTCTCAAGTAAGTAGTCCAATTGGTCCAATGAATTTGACCTCTTCGAATTTTGAGCAAAGTTTTGAAATACCAATAAACAATGTTAAATTGCAAGTTAAAAATCTCATGATTTCGAGAAAACTATTCTCTGTTGCAAAAGAAAGTATTAAAGTTGCATTTTTTGAATAACTGCGTCAAGCGTACCAGCACTGCGGTGAATGAGAAGAAGCACGTTTAGCCCATACTCAACATTAATTGGGCACTTGAATAAGAGGGTCATAAAAGCATGTCCTAAGACAATGTGATAACTAATTAAGTTGTTAACCACACCGTAAGATTGTGATCTTACACCTGTTTTTAGCCAGAAGGATTTATAAAATAAATATAAAGTTACAGAAAATCAAATTTTACGATGCTCTGTTTGCTTAAATTGTCTTTAACTGACAAATTAAAATGTAAATACAAAAGCGTAGTACAAATCTAATCATACAAAATACCGTCATTATATTAAATAGGATTAGTTGATTCGGGATAGAATGCGTTTTTCGCAAAAAATTAAATTCCAATATACAAACCTAAATTCTGTAAATCAATACCAACAATATATTCATCTTCTTCTTGATATGAACACTGTTAACAACTTATTGATTCAAATCTGCTTATTTGCCACCACATAATCTTGTACATATATTTGCTTCAGCGGCAAGCCTTTATATGCAACATTTTTACATTCTCACGTTTTTAAAATTTTATCATTGTGTACCACTTATAACGTAGTGATTGTTATGAGATTTATTATTTAGTATTGTGTTTGCATATACATTGCATATACAATATTGAGCTTTCAATTGCACTATGAGTTTTTCCTATAAAACAACATTTGAAGGGATTCAAAAGCATACTCCGACGGGTTTCTTGCGACGGGTTTTTTTGCTTGTTTTTGAATAATACATAAACAGTGAAATAATTAATCATTGCAACATCATGAATGCAAATTAAGATTCTTAAAATGTATAATGAATTAGCAACAGTAATAATACAAACTTCAACTACTAACGCACGCTACGGACAAATTACATTTGTGAAAAAGTATTATAACAAAACAGTTTGCTTTTATTCCTGCTCATTTGCTTTTAAACTTTTCTGTTAAAAATATTAATTTAATTATTTGGATTTTCAAATTTTAAGACAACTCGATTAAAATTATTCAATTTACCTTGCGTTTGCGGAGAAACTTGTCTCCGGTTAGCTATTGGAGCGGGTTTCAATGGCGTTACACTGTCTCCCGTTTTTTGTTATTTCAGTAAACATCTCTGGACTATCACAAAATATAAGTGAACAAGTTGTTGGAATGCCTGTCTTGAAAACATTTTGATCGAGAGTTTTTAGCTAAAGCTCTACAATACCATGCATAATGTGTAATAACCATTCTATGCATGTCAACAACGTTTTGTTTGAGATATTTTTGAAAGAAGGGTCTCTCCTTCATTACGAAGTGGTTAAGTACAATTGAGGAAAGGAAAGAGACCCTTTTAAGGCCCTTTTTCTCACCATAATAGTCCAAAAGGACGCTCTCTTTGATTTTGACTTTCCTGGTGCAATATATGCCTCACACTTTTCAAAATAAAAATCAACAGCGCAAAGCATAGTTTGAAGAAATTTAAACAATTTGTAAATTAATTTACGCAACTTTTTTTAAAGTAAGGTTTTACATTCAAAACATGATTTTCTCAATAGTTTTATTAATAAAAGAAGTGAAAATAGTGCCCGAAGGAAAGATACGAGCTTATATATATACACTTATTTGTCAAACTTTGAGCAGACATCTGACAAGAAAGATCCTTAAAAAGTCTTTAAAGTTGGCAGAAAAATCACTTAAGACAAAAATAAATTGGAAAAACAAATCCAACCTATCAAAAAAAATTTGTTCCTGAATTAACGTACCGTCTGAAAAGTAGGAAACAATATTTTAATAACTTAACAAAAAATAATACTTTCAATTACTAAAATTTAGAGCATATAGGAAATTAGTAAAAGCTAATAAGCTATAATAAGCTAAAATTCCACGTAAGGAACACACTAACATGTTTTACAAAATAAAGTGTAAAGCCTTTTGGAGAACGTTTTTAAGTTTGCAGTGTTGAGTCCAGCAACATCTGGCAGGAATGGGACACACGTTTTTCTAATAATTGCTGCGAGTAAATGCTTAGAATATGAATCAACAACTTTAAAATGTGTATGACTAAAAGTACCCTAAGCTAAACTTTTAGAAACTTAAATTTTTGTTAAAGTCTGTTCAACGTGAAAAACATTAAAGTTTTTGAAAGGAGCCCCGATCGGGGTGAAGTAACTACATTTCAATCCATCAAAAATTAACTGGATAAGGTTCACCGCAAAGATTACGAAAATGTTCTGCTTAGGGTTTCCACTAGCCTCGAGATAATTCTGAAAACTATCCTCATTTGCATACATCTATGCTAATGACTATCCCTTTTTATCTCTATACACTCTCTTTTATGGTAACCAACGGGAAATTTGCCATAGTTAAATTCGATTCCAAAATTGTGCGTGCGCAAACAAAAATATAAGACAAGATCAAAACAAGACTAAAAACAATATTGCGTTGCTAACTAAAGACGTGGATTCCAGTAAAGTCACTATGAGCAATAACTTATAAAATCACAACACGCTAAAAGCTTATTTGAACACATTAATCCACAATTTACGCTGATCTCGACAGTGAAAACCCCAGTCTGGATTGGACAATTAATTAATTAGTTAAATTTATATTGAATTATAAAATCTTTGAAACTCAAAAATTGTATTTTACGTTTAATTGATCGCCACATAGAAGTACATTTCTCCGCTGCGCATCCCACCTCATTTGTGCTCAAAATCTTAATTCAGAATAAATCAATAAAACATAAAAAAAATAAACAATAAAATATAATCATTAAATAGTTTAGCAATGATAGTAAATAAAAGTCAATTTTGTAATTTCACATCAGCTGAAAGTGGGCAATTTTTTTTTAGATTATTTCGATATTCAAGGAAGCGCTTCTTAAAAGACACGTCCATTTAAACGAAAGCAGATTGAAGGAAATTGTTGAATGTTTGGAAAGTGGCATGATTTTAAACGTTTTTAAGTTGTATAATTATTAGTGCATACACAATTAACATTAATATTTGCCTCTTTTGAAATGCACAAAGCCGTCCAGAAGATAGCAGTTAGCAATAGATTTTTAGATTACAGAGCCTTTCATAAATAAGTCGCGGGAAGACGTCATTCCCGCTTTAGGAAAAAGATAGGAATGTTTTATGCAAGTCACATAGAGTTAAAACTTGAATTTTATGTACAGAGCGTTTCAAAGGAAACTACTATGAAGATGAACATAGTATAATTATAGACAGCAGTATTGAATTTAATCGAAGTTTTTATTTACTCAATAGGAAATGCGACTATAGCACTATGTACAGAGACTTTCAGTGAGATTAAAAAGCTGTCAATCGGAAGCTAAAGTTATCAAGCTAATATTGTTATGTCAATTTTATTATCTTGAAATTATATACCATGCTGAATGTCATTGCAAAATGTACAGTGACAATGGGGGGCCGATGTGATATTTACTAGTCCGTATTTTTAATCACCCATGCAAAAATAATAGTGCACTTCATAAAACCGTCAGAATCTTTTTGTTTGACAATTTACACTGCTGCAGTGTGGTAAAATGTACAGAATCTTCCACAAGAAAACTTCAATGATAATTTGAATTTCAGAATTTGGCCTCACATTGATAAAACTCACTCAGGAATGAGTATCCTTGGTCAAGTGATATGTTAAAGGCAACACGCCTTTAGTGACGTCTCTTCGAGTTGGTCACCTATGCGTCGCGTAACAAGCTTGATTTTCAAAAAAAAAACTACTTCGTTAGTTATCGAAAATATTTACTTTTTATCTAAAAAGTTCATATAAACAAACAAATATTATAGGTGAGAACAAGCTTCTGAGATTTTTTGAAGATCTACGCCGCGTTTACCCTGGGTATGCTGAAGACTCTGACAAGGATAAAGGAATTAAAACTGAAGTTTGCGTTTGCCCTGACTGAGGCCCATGATAGAAAATGCGTGCAATATTAATGAACTTTTGTCGATTATGCGTGCAGTTTTAATGAACTTTTATCGATCACGAGTGCAGTTCTAAGAAGCTTTTGTCGATCATGCGTGCAGTTTTAATGAAGTTTTATAGCGTGCAATTTTAATGAATTCTTCGCCAGTGACGCATTGGCTGCACGGTTCACAAATGTAGAATACCTCCACGTGGTGTGACCCGGTAACGGCTTTGGATAAATACAGACGGCTAAATCCTACAATTTTTTAAAGCAAAATTTTCCAAATACAAGATCTGAAACTACCCAAATTTTGTATTCTTCAAAAATTACCTTTACCTGAGAATAAGTTAAGTTAAAATGACTTTTGTAAAAGTTGATTAGTTTATTGAAAGGAACAATTTAGCTTCATACAACTTTTTAGCTTTTGTAAAAAAAAAGTGTGACCTTTGACCTTTGACCTTTAACGGTTGATTGCAGCACAAAACTTTACAAAAAAAGTTATTATAGCTAAAGAGTCTAGCTTATTAGCTTATAGGGAAATCACTTTTCAAAAAACTTAGAAATTTTTGTCAAAAAATTTAGATTTTTTTTGAAAATTGGTCTCATTTGACATTTTGTCATGTTTTGAAAAGTTATGCAATAATTCAGAAATTTTTTTTGAAAAGTACTTGTAAATTTTTCACAGAATACCCCTAGGTCCAATCCACCACAATTAACTAATGCAAATTACAAAGCACCAATTAATTTCCGAATTCCTCTCATTCCACGGAGGGCGGCGTTTGACAAGTAGTACTAATCTTATAATTCGAGTACCACCTGACAGGTATGACATTTACCAAATAGGTAAAGATAGTTAACTCTAATTGAGAACTTATTATTGTTTTGTTGAACAGCTGACAATCCGAACGGAAGTTAACGACTCACTTTTCCGTCCTCTACCAACAATTTATACGTAAAGAATACTACCAAGAGTCACTCCATCTCAATCGTTGTGTCAGCTCGCATGCAAGTTTTGTATCAATCCTGACCAAATTGTCTGTATTTATTTTCCAACATTGTTAAAAGCTAACTGGTATTCTCGTTAGCATCGGACTATCCGACCGGATGTAAAAAGTAATTGGTGAACCAAATGTGCTAATGATTGACTGGCCCTGTTCGACACTCCTTTGAAAGCCGAGTAGAACCGTTAGGGAGTAATCATTCAGGTAATAAACGAGGCTAACATCTACTTTCATTAAATGATTTAAATGAGAGGCTAATTACAATAAGAAAGCTCATACTGTTACACTGTTCCTTTTTACAGCTGACAATCCGGGCGGAGGAAAATCCATAGTTTTGTTGAAATGCGAAAAATACGGAGCCCATTTCAGGAGTATTGAAATTCAAGAGTAACTTTCTATTTCGAGTAGATGAGCTGGGTGAGGAAGAATACCAAAAAGTGTTACTCGGATTTCGAAACCAAGCGGTTTCATCGAAACTGACGGTTTCGTGAAAAGTGAAAAGCGGAAAATACCAGCCTTTGAGTAACCACTTCTAACATGGTTACCACTTTATTTCGTCAGACGAATTTATTTGGTAACCACGTTGGAATAGGTTAACCTAAGTTCCAATATAAGTCGCTTATCTCAACTCGACCATCAGCCCAAAAAGTTACCTGTTAGAAAATTTTCAATTGACCACAACGCTACACCCCAACCGGCGTTGGTAGGAGAATTAGATCGAAGATGTTAGACATTAAAACAATGATTACGAAAATGTTATTATTAACAGTTCAAAATAATTAACTTTTGTAAGTTGAGTTTTGCATGTAAATGGGTGTTTTTACGTTCGTTGTAACTACCTATAGCCTTTAAATGGCCCTAAAACAATATCTAATTAATTATGAGTAACAGTTAACAATTATTACCTTTTGGAAATCAAATTTTACATGTAAATAGGCGTTCTTACGCTGAAGCTATGGAACTATATGACCTTGAAATTGCTCAAAAGTCGATTCCTAATTAGCTATAAATGATTAACAATAATTTACTTTTGTATGTAGTATTGTACTTGTAATTGGGGGTTCTACGTATGCTGCAGCTAAATATGACCTTTAATTAGCTCAAATCAAATTCCGAAATAGTTAATAGTTGATTAACGACTAACAATAATTAATTTTTGGAAATTGAGTTTTACATGTGAATAATGATTGTTCATAAGGGCATTTCCAAATGTCATCTACATTGTCCCAAAAAAATTCACGTTTGCCTTTTGTTTTACAGTCTCAATTTTAAATGCAGCTTATTAAAATATTTGAGAGATAAGCTGTCGTATAAGTTTCCACACAAATCCATAGTACAAAACTTGTTTAAAATTTTTTTCATACTATTTGGTCAACAAGAAACCTCTTCAATTTTGTTAAAGCAGCTTCTCTAACCTTGTCAAATACTTTGATTTTACACAAAAACGTTATCCAAACTCGTTTTTCACACAATTGTAGCACTTTCAGTTTTTTATTTGAAATAAAAAAAATTGAAAAAGGCACTCACGTTGTGACTTACAGAGTCATCTTCAATTTCCAATACCATTAGTTATGATAATACTATATTATTTAATCAGTTATACTGAAAAAGATGTATTAGCATGTAACAATGTTTTAATGTGCAAACAGCCAGTACTAACAATGAAACTTGCAACATGCTCCAACTTTACAAGTTACATGTAAAACACTTCTTGTATTTGTTTGCTACACTCAAGACAATTTGAAAAAATTAAAGTAGTGAATCATTAACTTGTTAAGTAAGTTGATAGAAAAACGCAGTCAACATGTTCACAAATTGGTACCGGAATTAAAAAAAAGTTGTAGCACAGACTAGCACTAGTGCAGTAAGACAGAGACTATACAATGGTTCACAAATCTACTGTCCGATGAAGGATGGGCGCGTTTGGCTCACATCTATAGATATAAACCGTTTTAATCAATAAAGGGTCTATTCTTCCCTGCTTTGTCTCATCCGTTAAAATTTGCCAAACATGCCGTCTACTCATAGAAGGAAATTGCACGAAAAAAAATATTTACAACAAAAAGATGACTTATTAAGTAGCGGAAGCGTAGCTAAAGCTACTTTATGTTTTCGTTTTGTCCGTCCGTCCGTCCGTCCGTCTGTC
>JAQFYP010002997.1:0-11640 GCA_034694865.1 Bilobella braunerae | reverse complement strand
CTGGAACTACTCTGTTGAAAACTATAATCGCTTTCAGCAACTCATTTATGAAAACAACGGTAAAAATGGTATGTCATCTCAATATATAGGTCTCAGGCATCTATATAAGATTTACGGTAAAAATGGTATGTCACTATAATGGTGCCGGGCCTCTTATATAAGATTTACGGTAAAATGGTATGTCATTATAAAGGTGTCGGGCCTCTAATATAAGATTAACGGTAAAATGGTATGTCATTAAATAGGTGTCAGACCTCTAATATAAAATTTACGGTAAAAAATGGTGTCATTAAATAGGCGTCGGGCCTCTAATATGAATCTACGATAAATATGGTATGTCATTATATAGGTGCCGGGCCCCTGATATTAAATTTACGGTAAAAATGATGTGTTATTATATAGGTGCCGGGCCCCTAATATGAAACTTACGGTAAAAATGGTATGTCATTATAATGGTGCCGGGCCCCTAATATGAGATTTACGGTAAAAATGGTATGTCATTATATAGGTGTTGGGCCTTTAATAGTATGTTGTGGAATCATGATTAGTTACTTCACCCGAGTTAGGTTAGGAAAAACGTATTCGGGTACTTTAAAAAAAACTGACACAGACATGTGGCGATTTTATTACCCTGTTTTCAACAGAGTAATAATACAAGTTTGAAAGTGAACATTGAAATTTTTTACATTTAACTCCTGACGACAGTTTTTAGGTAAATATGTATTGGAAAATGAATATATTAACATTTGACCTTTAGCCCTAAAAATCCGAAGTAAATTTAGCCCGGTATTAGACCCTGATCCATCACATATTCCGACCTCAATCTTGTACAGGATATAGTGATTTTAGGTCTAGTTGTATTTTTTGAGTTTATAAAGCACGTTTAAGTTTTTATTGTGATATTTGTGATATTTTTTAGCACGCATTGTGATATTTGACGTAACATGCCCCGTAAGCACCAAACACCAAACTCATTACTGTACGCAGCTTGACCTTAAGCCACCCCAGAGATGAATCTAATTTGTTTTCGAAATAGGTCGCCCTTCGCTGCATTAGATTTTGAAAGATTAGATAAAATATGTTAGAATTTTGGGCATTTTGATTATAATTGATAAATTTAGAATTTAATTAAAAAGAAGTCATTCTTTGTTTACCTACTGATAAAACCTAATACTGATTGCCTATAAGACAGCTTTTATGTTATGCGATTTGGTTGAAGTTTACCTTCTTCTTTTTCCTTTCGAGTTTACCCGACCCTATCGAAAACTAAAGTAGAGATTAGTTGTGAATGATTGATTTATTTTAAAACAAACATTAAATGTATAATGATGTTAACAATTAAAGTGATATTCTGAAATTGATTCTATACACTGTTAAGCTAAGAGAAATCAAAACAACACAACATATTACCTGATTTGTATTTTGCTTCCTCAAATTGTAATTTTCTATTGAAAACACCGTAAAAGTTTGCATTATTTCTTAAAAAAATATAATATTTTCTTAAAAAACCCGATATATTTACTTAAATATTGGTATTTCCCCGAAATATGGAAAATATGTAATATATGGATTAAAAACATGTTTCCGAGGCCTTCTCATAAATTGTGTTATTCCTGTTTCTATGAGGTTGTAAATGTGACACAATGTAATATATAAATTGTTATCTCTGCGTTAATTCGTCAAAATTGGAACCTGTTTTTGTGTTTGTGCACTAATATCACCTTGCAACACTAAACGAAAGCATCTTGTAGTTTATGTACACGCTTTATAATAATATAATAGTTATGCATAGTCTAGAGTAGGCTCTTTAGTAAGACACTATGTGAATGTGTCATGGAAATTTCCCCATTGTTCATTGTAAGTAGGTTCCTTTAACAAGTAGCCTTACTAGGTATAAATAGACTTAAACTTTGGCCTTAATAAGCCTTGCTCTGTCAGTAGCAGGCATTCAATACCAAGGAATCAGGGTAAGGAAGACCTCCAGGAACTTTTGGAGTCTACTTGTCACTTTCACTGATTTCGTTCCGAGACAGGGAAGAAGTCCGATAGTCAAGGACTGTCATTCGTCACAGTCACTGGTCTCGTCAGAGACAGTGAACTTTTACGGTTTCGACTCTGATAATGTCGGACCTTTGTCACTTGTAACTGTCACGTGACAATTAGTTATTATGGATAAAGTAAATAATCTCTAATGAAACTTTCTAATTTCCAAAAACATGAATTCTTAGTTATCCAAACTTCATTTCTAATTTGCAACAGATGTTATTTCTGTAGTCTCTGATGCTTTGCTCTTTAATTTGATGAGTACAAAAGATTTTTTTCTTGGTATTTCAAAAGATACACGTGATTACAATTTCGAAATGTTTGCAACAAAGCGATTGACGCTGCATCATGCGTTAATACTAGTATTTTTTTTGTATTATAAATCGAAAACAGAATACGCCGTATGCTTAACATAACAAAACTCTTCTACTTTATTGCTGTAATGTAAAAATTTTCCGCGGCTAACCATTTGCTTATTTACATTGAGCATAACAAACAGTGTCTGAAAACTAAAGTTACTGCTAGTTAATCTGGTTGAATCACCACTTGAAATTTAGAAACACACTGAAAACATTCAACAATAAATTTCAATAAATTTTTCGTTAATTTTACGTCCCTTTCAATTGCTTCAAGGCACCTGTATAAGACAATGGAAACGGCTATTCGACATCAATTGAACAAATTGTTTTTGACGATTGTGATAAAAATCGTGCTTACAAAAGAAGACTTATCGCCAACTGCATATTAATTGGTTTGAAATCCATTTTTTTTTAAATAATTTAAACTGAAAAATGTAGTTCCTATTGAGTTCTGACTATCGTGTCAAAACAACAAACAACGTAAAAATTCTAATATGAGACCCGTCAATATTTCAAGTTATATTTCCCCTACCCCTGCTCTTTAATAGGGACCGCTCATTATTTCTGTTTATTACAATTTTTATTTATACATTTTTTTTATTAAAGCAAAATACAATGCCCGTTCCAGTATACTTGCTAACAATGTCAAACCCAACGCAATTGTTGTATGGGCTGATGTTTATACATGTGCTTCTTGTTTCAGGCTAAAGCAATGCAGTATGATATATTATCTGCCAAATATTTTAAGTCCGTGGTAGTGCGCTGGCGCAAAAAAAGGCGTTTTTCATCAAATTATGAACTCAGCCGGCGTTTTGTATTGTAACAATGTTTTTTCAACAATGTTTCAATGTTCAATGTTTCTTCCTTTTTTTCAAATCATACTTGAAATGACACCAAATTTGACAACATTTGCTTAACCTGAATGCTTTTTGACAAATTGTATTATGTTATACATGAAGTGCAAGTCAATTAAGCATTTGAAAACTAGCATGCTTTAATTTCTAAAAAAAAAAATCTACAGGGATTTTTCAAATGAAACCAAACCGCTGGTGAAACTATTGCGGTACCCCCGTTTACTATTCACGACCCGCCAAGTATCGGAGGCCTTTCACAATTTCAATGAGGAATCCATTACCCCCTTCTAACTTATCCACCATTTTACCCGTTATTTGAATTTTTTCGGTACGCCCCGTATAGCTAAAATTTTATACCTTGGCTTCTTTTCGAGACCGGCAATTACCCAAGATTTTACTCTACAATTCCATACTGTAGGATACATCAAAGTGTTGTTTATTGTCTGAGCCGTTGATAAATCTTCCGATTTTCAGTAAAGTGTAGTTATACACTCAAATTCAACGTCAAATTCCGGAAGGAAAAATCTTTATTTTCATGTAATGAACTTATCGAACTCAAGATTAACATCGAGTTTCAGTTTTTTCTATCTTATAATATAATTTTGTGGTGTATGGGTCTTCAACTAGTGTAAGCGTCATTGTATCTCCCTCTTTCAAGTAACAAACACTCTTTTCACTAATGTCTTCCTCAAAATACTCTCTTTCTTTGTCTTCCAGAGTTCCACGGCTTATATGAATGACTGCAGCTGCCATTAGTATTTTCTTCACTTCTACAACTTCTGTTGTATCCTGATTTGTAGTTTCCATGTTTTTCACGCCAACATATGCGCAGACAATATTTCCTAATTTTCTTGCAGCCAGAAAAGTTTTCGGGGCTGACAATGGAAGTGACAATACGAACTACAATTGAAATAAATAAGAAATATGTTACTGGTTAACTACAAACTTTTAATACTACATAATATAATATGAAAAGTTGTAATTGCATTTTTGCTAACATTTTTCCCATTGGTGAATGCCACTTTGTCCACTTTAATCCATGCATCTGCGCTTGAAGATAGTAGCACAAATAAGATTAATGAAAAAAACAAATTATCTGCTGTAAATTCCATTTTGAAATTTGATATGAACCGTTATTATGATGCGGTGTAATGTCGAGCTTGAGCAGGAAACTGGTGAAAAAACGTTGATGCGAATTTGGTATTTATGTTTAAATTTTGTAAACGTCCTGGAGGTATTAGGTAAATGTTATGCGCAAGTTTAAAATACAAATTTTAAAATATTAATGAAGGAGTTTTTCAAGCATACAGACATTAATTTCTACTAAACATTAAGTTCGTATTACTGCTTTACATTAGAAATAATGTGCACTAACCATGTACACCTACTTACAAGTTTTAATATAAAATTCAAGCTTAAAATTTGTACCACTTTAATTAACATTTGTTCAGTAAAAATTTAATTTATTTCAGTAATTTCAATTTATCGGTAATTTAACAGTTCTTCTAAATTCAGAACAGAATTTTTTGAAGTCGTATGACACAAAAACACATTACTTAATTGAGAACTACTACCGCAGTAGTTACTGCAGTACTAAAAAAAGTTGCACAGTGCAGTTAGCTCTTAGCAATATTTATGTCTCAATAATATCTTGGCAAAGTCGCCGTAAAAAGAAAAGGAACGTTATTTGACATTCCTGCTTAGCGCCTGAAAGGTAGCAAGGACTCAGCCTCTGACCTTGGGGAAACCAATTGCAGAGTCCAATTGACAAAATTGTTACAGTGGTTGGCTATAACATTCCTTTTGTAATAAACTTAGCTGATGATACCAGTTTATTATTTGTTGAAATATTGAAAATTTCCAAATTTTAGAAATCTTACGTAATTTAACAAGAAATTTTATTATTTTATATGACTGTTTCTATGTCTAATCTGTTCATTGTCAGACTTGCTGCAACAGAAAGACAGAAACTCTAACCCTTACGCCAGCTCGGCCACTGACTTGTGGCAATTCCCAGGATAAAACTGAAGAGAAAAATTGATGAGAACAATTCAAAAAGAAAACATTTTCTTGTTTACACAGGTCATTTAGGCGTTTGTGATTTATTAAATTCCTAGTTTGACTTAAGTATTGAGATTAAATAATTAGTAATAAGTGTAGGTACAATGCAAAAAAGAATGTGAAACAAAATAATGTGGAGGATAAGTTGGGCTTAAAGGCATTGGTACATAATGTGCTTACCCAACACACCTTGACGCACAACGGCCCTGGGTAAAAAAAAGTTATGTAAAACTTTCAATTTCTCCCTGTACTAGAGTTAACATAATCCCTTTTTCTACATTAACATTGAATGTGCAATTTGCAATTGTAAATTTGAGATGTATTAAGACTTAAGTTTACTTGAAACAAGAAGTCAAGAAAATTTAGAAATTATACATTTTGAAGAACAGTATCAAAGCATTTGTAAAAGGCACACATTGTTTTCATTTCAAAATTAATGCGCTTCAGGCTTCATCGAATCCATAAGTCTTTATTACTATTGGCATTCTCGGTAAGGAATTACCGTATGCCTCCGATCCTGTGTATGCCCGTATTTCCGTGATTAGGCAGCACAGACATAGGTTATGAAAATTGCCCGATAGGTTTTACAATTCTGAAGACGACCCTCATTTGCATGCATGTATGTTAATAAGTCCTTCCTTCCACATCCTTACCAATTTCCTTACATAATGACCAGCCGCTTTACTTAATGTCAAATAACGTCTTTTTACTTTTTGGTGATGTCCTCAAATTTACACATTTTGAAAACAACAATATTGACCTACAATTTTTTTTCTGTTTACCCACAAGGAGAAATTTTGACTGGAGAAAACTACAAACCACCTACTCTCTCTCTGAAAAAATTGTTAGATTTACCCATTTAAAACTAGACACAAAATTGAAAGGTTGTTTTACACATCGAAATAAAATAAACCGTGGTAAAACCGTCAATTAAATAAAAAAAAAACTAAAGAATAAATAAACATAAGTTAAATAAATAACTAACTAAGTAAAAACTAGTGAGAAAACATTAGCAATGTATTAGAATCATTAGATTAGAAAACAGATTTTTGGGTAACAAGGGTTTTTTTCTTTTGGAATTCAAGGGGTTGTTTTCGGGTCAAGGGGGCACTGGGGTCAAATAAAACATCATAACTTTTCATTTTATGCAAAAGTAGGGTTTGACCTTGAAAGGTCGTTTTGAGGTCAAGGGATCATTTTGGGGGTCATTGGATGGCCACACAGAAAAGTGTCCTATACAAATGGTGTTCCCCTATATGAGAGGAACAACTTTTGCAGGAGCCATTTTCCATGTTGTCAGATAAGTTGATATCTTTGACCTTGACCTTTTACCCCCAAGGGGGTCACTTCCGGTCAAACTAAAACAGACTTGAACTGGACCCAACCACAAGGAAAATATATCTGCAAACAGATTTGAGACCGCGTTTTACCACGGTTCATTTACTCTACATTCAAAAAACATAAATATATGTTAGGCAAAAGACTAAAAAGTTTTAACGAGACACGGATTGATAGGATTGTCGACTCTAGATACACCGGTATAAAAACCAAATATTTACTTATTGTTAAAACCCATTTGCGCTTCCTAGTATACGGTGGTACTTGTGTGTGAGGGGACAAATGGGGACACCAACAAAGAAGCCAACGGTGGGGTCATTGCCGAAGTCGTCAAGGAGCCGAAAGAGGGAGAGCAAGGGTAAGTGACTAGTTATTAACTGGAGTAAGGCATTGTTTCTTTTTTCCACCGAAATAGTCCCACAAAAACTTGTGTAGTAAAGAAGTGTCACATATTTTCTAGTTATATGAAGGGCCTGTTTGGCTGGTATTATATCAAAACCGTTGTGCATAATCTAGACAACTTGAGATCAATAACATGAATGCAGTTCAAATGTTGACTCTTAGGAACATCAAAGATAAAGTGCATGCTTTAAGTGTTGAACTACGATAATCGTAGAAGACGTGAGGCCTTACTCGTGCATTGTCACTAACTACGACAAATTGGTGTTCCTTGGTCCAGCCTGTTCAAATAAAAGTTCAACTCAGAGGCTTTTTCTGCACTAATTAAACAGTTTGTTTTATTCATTAATGAAGATTCATTGAGAAGGGCATCTAATCTAAGAATCTAATTTAAAGAGCACAAAGAGATAGATGCTCATCTCTCAGCATATTCTTAACCTAAATGCTTGTTTAACGATATTTTCAATACAGCCAGCTACTAAAAGGCTAACAAAGATCATTTTGACAAAAAGAATAATAAAGACATTCTTTTTGTTGTGTTGTGAAAGTTGTGTTAAAGTAAACGTTGTCGTAATTGTCTTAAAAAGTATTATTTGAGAACTACAAAACTCGAAACATACCAACTTCTAGTGATTTTTCTTTAAAATAAAGCACAAAAACACACTTCTCCCCCGCCAACCCTGAAGGTTAAATATTGGCATTTTCAAGTACATGTAACAAAAGGTAGGCGATGGAGATCCGTTAAGAGGCCACTCCATGAAATTTGAAAATTCGAAATTTTTCAGTTAAAATTTTAGGCTAAGGAATTACTTTTAAATACATTTTTTTTTCAACAGCCTAGGAATTGAATTAATAGTGCAAAATTTTAGGGTTACCTCGTCCTAGTACTGGTTCAATAGAGCAGCATACAATAATTAGCACACACAAACATTAAGATAGTTTCGAGGCTAATGCTATTTGTTGTATAGACTAGACTATACGCAATAGAATCAAGGAGTAAAGTAATTTAGATTAAAAGAAAAATTATCTAAATTCAACAAAAACGGCAACTAATAAATAAAGAAGATTGTTTAGGACAGTCCTTTTGTTTGACTTGGGCGATATTGCGAGTAAGTAAATTTAATTGCGAGGATATCGTCGTGGGTCAAGATCAAACATGATTGAACCAAAACATGCTAGATAATAATCCCTCTCTCTTTAGATTCTCTTTAGCAAGATTTTGCCTGCAGTATTTAAGGTTAATGAATAATTTTAACGAAATATTCGTCATAACATTCGACTAAATGTTCTCATCAACTCAAACATTTTCCAAACCAAAACAAGTTCACAACACAAAGGTTCGGAACCCTATTGTCCTGTGGTTAAGCAATCCATAGTTCCATAGTAGTAAAGCAAACATTAAGCTCCTCCTACTAACTGGCACTGGTTGAATGGTTTCAGCAGCTTCCCTGCAAGAACTACAAAGCGACACAGTGTCAATATGGTACCAGGCAAAACATGTTCGTCCCACTTCTAATGAACCTTTGTAAGCTTTTACAATCCAATCGGCACCATTGTTACATTTGTTGCATAAGTAACTTTTCTGGTAAATTTAGCGGTTGATGTTTGCATCAAAATTTTGAAATTTTGGAGATTGTTATAACTCTGGCTCTAACTCTATATTCTGGCGTTTAACACACGAAAACAAACGCTTCAAGGCGGGAATTATTCTAAAAAATGTTTGATGCAGAACATATCCTCTCTTCGTTTTCCAGCCGTTAAAGGAATAAGGATTCAAAAATATTTCTATGATTTCAAATTTTGTAAAAATTTGAGTTGAAAATACATATTTGCCTCTAACCTTATCACCAAAGCATTTCATATCTGGGTGTGTCAAGACAGCGCCTCAGCACCGTCAAGCCAGTGCCTCACTCCCATGTTAAGGTATAGCAAACCCTCAAGCCAGCGCCTCAGTGCCTCACTATTTTTTCAAAAAAGCATGGCGGTGAGGCGCTGGCTTGACACACCACCTCGTTTTGCATGTTAAATATGGTCAAGAAAGCGCCTCGCCATTTTTTTTGCATAAACTGAAGCGTTGAGGCGCTAGCTTGACACACCGTTGGCGGTGTATTAAGACAACGCCTCCCCGCCTCATTTATGAATAAAATCAAATTTCAATCATAAGTGAATTAAATTCAAGAAATTATAGGAAATGTCTAAATTCATATCAAATTTGCTTAGTATAACTCTTAATAAAGTAATTAATATATATGAAAGGCTTGACAGTGAGTGAGCCGTAGTCCGGCACCTCAGCGCATGCGCCAGAAAAGAAGATAAGTGTTAAAAAGGAGACTAAGTTTGAGTCTATATCATTTTTTCCTTCAAACAGGAAGTCTCTATTTGTATTAAATTTACTTCAATTAACTAATCAAACTAAGCTACTAATTACTGAATTAATTTTACATATTAAATTTAGTTGGTGGTTGAGTATTGGTCCGGGGTCTCCCTAACTTTTTGATATCTGATTTAAAAATAAGAATTTATTGTTTCGCTGAAGTATGACATTTTATTAGCCGAAAAACACTTTTTAATTGGTCAATTGTGATTAAAAATTAGTAGCAATTAACTCGCCTAAATTAAGCTTTGTATCTAAGTGGGGGTTTTACAAACGGTGATGCTAAGGTAACTTATAAATTAAAAACGTTTCTTAAATTAGTTAATTTTAGTTAAAAATTAGTAAAATAACTTATGTGTCATTCAAAGGGACTTCCATCTTACCTACCGGGTTTGTTATCTAGTTATTAACATAAAATGTACCTACATGTTTGTTTTGAAATCAGCAGTGATATTTGATTTTTAGCACATGTGTATACGTAAATTTTCTGATTTGTTGATAATGATAAAATTGTATATTTGTTTGATCAAATATCGACTCCATACATATGAGTCCACTCTTTGTGCATTGTCTAGTTTGGTCCACCTCTTTATGCAAGTGAGTTGGGCTTGTAGATAAATCCGGTTTTCCTGAGTCCCAGGACAATGGAAACAGCTTACTCGAACGACGTCATTCTTACGCTCGGCAAGTCACGCACCGTGGAAACGTTTCTAAAGCGAGCGGCCAAGAAAGCCTCTTTCGAAGTCATTGTCTCCGAATGTGCTCTTTTTAGACACTTAAACGCTTTGCTCAAAAAATTAATAAATCTAAAACAAAATACGCTTCATTTTACTTTTAAGGAAAACTTGAAGGATCAAAAATATACTTGAAAAAATCGAAGGTTAAAAAAGAAGATTCAATTAATAACAAAACGCTTTATTCAAAAAATTGAAAATTGATTAAATTAAAAAAAAGCTTTATTCTAACTTTCAGAAAATACGGTTTTCTATTTAGAAAATTAAAATCAGTTTTTTTTTTAATTTTTTCAACCGTTAATTTAGGATTTTAAAACTAAAATTGTGTCTGCACTGTGATTTGTACAGCAATACTAAATATTAATATACTAATATACGAATGGTATGTACAGTGCCTTTTCAAATGTAAGCTTTTTTTTCGCTTTGTCAGGGTCATGACCTCGCGAAAAACTTGGCCAAGGCCAGGATCCAGACTACGCTCATCGCAGACTCTGCTGTGTTTGCCATGATGTCACGAGTGAACAAGGTGGTCCTTGGGACGCACACCGTGCTGGCGAACGGTGGGCTGAAGGCCGTGGCAGGGAGTCACATGGTGGCCCTGTGTGCCAAGTACTACAACGTCCCTGTCATCGTCCTAAGTCCCCTCTACAAGCTCAGTCCAGAGTACCCTGGCTCTGACGATGTCAAGATCAAGAACCGCTTCGTGTCACCCGAGGCCCTCGTCAATACTCCTATGACACCTATGGGGACAAGGCTCAAATCTACAACCCACTCTTCGACTACGTACCGCCAGAACTCGTATCTCTCTTATCTTCAACATGTAAGCAAATAAAACACTGTATTTAAACTATTGTCGAAAAACACTGTATTTAAACTAGTGTCGAAAGCACACTGTACTTAAACTAGTGTCGAAAGCACACTGTACTTAAACAAGTGCCGAAAAACACACTGTACTTAAACAAGTGTCGAAAAACACTGTAAAGAAACAAGTGTCGAAAAACACTGCAAATAAACAAGTGTCGAAAAGCACTAACAAGTGTGTAAAACGCACCTTATTTAAACAAGTGTTTAAAAACGGTCTGTATTTTTTCTTCTTTTTTTAGCGGAAGCCACGACTCTTCGTACATCTATAGGCTACTTCATGAGACGTATCCACCAATCAGCGATGACTTGGAACTTCCTGGAACCTGTCATCCAATAATTAACTCTTAATTAAATGGAATTAAAACCTAATTTTAATATGAATAAATACGGTAAATGGACCGGCAAGATAAAAAAGCAGTATAGAAGAAAAACTTAGAAATAGAACTTCGTTCAATTGAAAAACAAAAACCATAAAAACATAAAGACAAATAGCTTTTCGTGAAATACTAAACAATATGAGGGCCGTGAGGTCCAGTCGGTTAGGACGTCAGTTCCTTACCACTGGCTTCTTGGGATCGAATCCTGATCCGCCCAATAAAAAAGTGCCATGGGAC
>JAQFYP010002996.1:0-11640 GCA_034694865.1 Bilobella braunerae | reverse complement strand
AGATTTTAGGTTTGCTTAGATTTTTGTTGCCTAGATTATTATTGCCTAGATTATTGTTGCCTAGATTATTGAGCCTAAATTATGGCATGGAACCCATTTTTACCGTAAATCTCAAATTAGAGGCCCGATACCTATATAATGACATACCATTTTTACCGTAAATCTCAATTTAGAGGCCCGACAACTATATATTGACATACCATTTTTCTCGTAAATCTCAAATTAGGTCACACAGCGCCGTTAAAACACCATGTAAAGATAAGCGTTAAAAGACAGATATGAAATGAGCTTCTCGACGGAATTTTCGGTCATCTCCTTAACTTATTGCTCAAGAATTTCCAAGCCTTTTCAAGCAAGATACGTTACATCAATATTCATCATTATATTGATTGAAAGCTTGTTATTAAAGTCGCAAAGTAAAGCGTCAACACATTTTCTAGTAAGAAGTTTATATGTTTTAAGTGGCTCTAATTTTTGAAAAAACAAACGCCAATAATTTAATAAAAAATATTGTTGTGTAAGCTATGGTAGTTTTTTGCAACTCTTTACTTCCGATGGTGAGATTAGTAAATAAATCTGCACTACTTGCCCATCTACCCTTATAGCCAAACACAGTGAGAGACAGCGGGCCTCTAGGGTAATTGGGAAAAAAGCCGGTGGGGTCATGCAGCAAAAGGGAACTAAAAAAAATTGGGCAAAAGTATGAAGGGAAATTGGGAAAAAATACACAGGAAATGTTGTTTGAAATGACTTCATTAGCATATATAATGTAATCAAGCAGGCACAACAGGCTATCCGTGAGCTGAGGGACGGCTGTAGCATACGTCTTATAGCCGCTGGTGGCTTTGCAAATAAGGATATTTTTCAGAATTATCTCAAGACTACTTGAAAGCTTATCTTGTAACTTCAATTTATTTTGTGTATCATAATCAAGAAAAAACGGGACCATTGTCAGACGAAGGGCAATTCTAAAAAAAAATCAGTTGCAAAGAAATTTTGCTGTCGATTGATAATTTTAAACCACATTCTTCGGTTGAGTGTTGGAGAAAACCAAGCTTTTAACCACTAGACCAACTCCGCCGAATGCAGAAATAAAGGAAAATGGCTAGTGTGAAGTACCGCAGCAACACTTTGAAGCTATATGGAGAACAATTTTGGTGTTAGTATGCTTGGAAATTTTTTTAAAAAGAAACTAGAAGACTGGATGTTTCTTAGCAATACTCATGTCGAAGCTATTACGAAGGTTTGGCTAGAAGCGGCAAATCCGTTTTTTGGTCTTCAATTAAACACGTGTAATCTACATACAACCTTAAACTAGAATGCAGAACAATGTTAGTCTAGTTACTATTCCTGGTCAATTAGCATGAAGTAATATTTAATGAGCATTGTTTTGAAGATTGGATAAAATTCAAAATAAAAATCCTCGTACACTACTTTCAACACTGGTAAAGCATATTCTTCTATCTGCTTCTCTATCACAATTTTGAAGCTAAATGGTAAACAATGTTGTTGTTAGTGTAAGCTTTTAATTTTTTTTTAAAAAGAAACTAGAAGACTGGATGTTTTTTTAGCAATATTCATGTCAAAGCTAATACAAAGTTTTAGCTAGAAGCGGCAGATCTGCTATTTGTTCTTCATTTTAACTCGTGTAATCTACATAAAACCTTAAACTAGAATGCAGAACAATGTTATTCTAGTTATTATTTCTGGTCAGTTAGCGTGAAGTAATATTTAATGAGCATTGTTTTGAAGATTCGATAAATTTCAAAATAAAAATCCTCCTACACTATTTTCAACACTTGTAAAGTATATTCTTCTATTTGCTTCTCTATCACAATTTCGAAGCTAAACTGGAAACAATGTTGTTGTTAGTGTGAGCTTGGGAATTTTTTTTTTAAAAAAGAAACTAGAAGACTGTATGTTATTTTTTAGCAATACTCATGTCAAAGCTATTACAAAGTTTTGGCCAGAAGCGGCAGATCTGCTATTTGTTCTTTATTTTAACCCGTGCAATCTACATTGAACCTTAAACTAGAATGCAGAACAATGTTAGTCTAAGTTATTATTCCTGGTCAGTTAGCAAAAATATATAATAAATAAAGTAATATTTAATGAGCATTGTTTTGAAGATTCGATAAAATTCAAAATAAAAAACCTCTAACACTATTTTTAACACTGAAAAAATATATTCTTCTCTCTGCTTCTCTATCATATTTTCGAAGCTAAATGGAAAACAATGTTGTTGTTAGTGGGAGCTTGGGAAATATTTTAGAGAAAAAATTAGTCCTCCCCTCTTCAACATTTACGTCCAGGGCTTATCTGATGCATTTTAAAAGGTCCAACTAGGCAGTAATACTCTTGTTGGCCTCAGTGGATAATTAATTAAAACTTATTTTAATAAAGATAATTTAAAAACGAATCGATGGAGGCAAGCGCTCAGCCTATATTCCAAATAATATTTTTTGCAGGTTTGTTAAAACGCGGTAATCACGAGAAATGTCAGTGTCATAACCACTGTTTGAAGTATCTGATTTCCTCTGGAAAATCTAATAAGGATTGTAATTTTTTTTTTGCAATTTAAAAAATTTGAAAACAATTGAAACTGAATATCGGCCTCCAAATTGAAAATGACCACTCAACAAAGTATATAACATTGTGGGCATCAGTGTACAAGCCAATGAGCCACATTTTGTGGCTGATTGGCCTGTATACCCTCAACCATTGTAATTTGCAAAACATACGATCACGTGTTACAAGAATGTTTTTGACCTTTGACCCCAGGGGCGTTACTGGGAGTCAAACAAAAATAAAGCTGAACTAGGCTAGGAAGAACTCATATCTGAAAGTGCATTTGAAGTATGTTGAGTTTCTCATGACATAGTGGTGATACTTGGACGGGGTCCATTCCATAATCTCTAAAATAAAAATCTTTAAACAATAAACTCTAAAACAAAACCTCTAAACTAAGAATTTCTACACGTCAAATATGTCAAGGCAATAAAGTCTCTACAAGACAAAAATCTCTATACAATAAAAATCTTTACAATTAAAGGTATCAATATAAATAACCCCTTGTTCAAAAGTCGAAGTTCAAAACCCGTTAACCGAAACGTCTATATTTGTTGTTTGCATATTCACTTACAACAGCTTTTTAAAACCTAAACCGAACGATTAAAACCGGACCTTAAAAATGAAAGACAAAATTATTGAATTTTGACGCCTTGAAATATTTAACCATTCCTTTCCACTTTTAACTACGTCTACTTTTTCCTTTAAAGGTTTTTATTAAATATAGATTATTTACACGTATAGATTTTGTATTTAGAGGGTTATATAATGTACATATTAATAACGCGCAATGATTTTTGTTTTAGGAATTATGGTCAGCTACCCATAGACGGACTCGCGGAAGTCCAGACAGACAGACAGAGCGTAAACATATCCTACCTTTTGTGTCGCTACCACTAATTACTATTTGTTAATTGTAAGCCTAATATTCCTTAAATAGCTTAGCAAATCAATCTATTGTTTAATTACCCGTTAGCTTAAGAATCCCTTACGTATTGTGTTGACAAATTCGGAATTCTATAAAATGAAAATGCTTCCTTGTAATTACCAATCCTCAAACTAGAGTCGTAAATACTACTGCTTTTACTCTCTCCAATAAACCTTTACAAAATGAATCATTTACTTGTTTTTTTTATTGTTGTAGTTGCCAATTCTGTTTCAGCCTTAATCGAATTTGATGTGGAAACTAGTGAAAAATTTGCGATGCGATTGAAGATCCAAGGCAACCTTCCCAGTCTCACAAAAGCAAATTTACAAAAGGTATACGTCGAATTTGGTATAACAATAAATAAATATTTAAAAATGAAAATATAACACCTTCCCTTTTCTTCACTACAAGACACACGTGGGTACTTATTTTATTATTTACAACTCCAAAAGAAATTAAAAAAAAATACATTTAAAAAAACGTGAATCAAGCAGCTGCACAGTCAAGTGCTAAACTTTGTTCGTATTTGTAATTAAAATGTGAGTTGATTAGAAATTGAGTAACAAATATTAAATGATCAAGCGGTAGCATTACTATGAAATGTATTTTTAGTTTGATACGCAAATCAAGAACAACTTTGATAACGCCCATCACGGACGCCCCTTTATGAACGCCTACAGCGAAGGGCTCTTTTTCTCGGTGAACGCGATGATCCTCGGAGTAACCGATCGGAGAGATGGTGGTGAAGTCGTTGTCGACTTTCTACACCTAGACAACCAAGAATTTCCCCTTGACGACATTGAAACTACAAGAGAAGAAAATTTGTCGTATGTAGAAGAGGTCAGCGGATTCAGTAAAGACTACAAAAACGTTCTAAACGACGCGATTTCCGTGTTCTTCGAAAGTGTGTGGGAGTCAGAAGAGGTAAATGTGCTAAATAAATTCTACCCAATAAATAACAAGAGACCCTAACTTGGATTCTAATTGGGTTAAGGTTAAGAAAGCAGTCGGCGGACGCACGGCCACAAAAGTCATGGTTGGAACATACACTTTTTCCGGACGCTATCCGGGCGAAGAACCAAACATTTTCCTGGCTGTGACGGGATACATCGAACTGACTCGTTGACCACGATGGGTATTTGCAAAGAATTTAGTTTATGAACACCTTCAACTAAATCAGAATGCAAACCTACCATGAAATAAAATGATTACAAAATTAGTGGTCAACAATATTTTTTACTTTGCGGAAAGTTATTTGGTTTGAGTAGGTAGGGTATATGAAGTAAAATGTGGGATTACTCCTATAGTTAGGGTGAAAGATCTCATCGACATACTCAAATTGACCGAGGCTAGTTGTCCGGTGGTTAAGCCTCGATGCTTCTCCACCGGCAACCTGAGATCGAGTTCCAGCTTCTCCTAAAAAAAGTGCTGGTCTCGATCACCCCAAGAAAAACTTCCCAAAGGAATCGTCCACGCTCCAGAGCTAGCAGAAGAAATGAAAGCACTCTGCAACAGAGTATTCTGTCGACTGTTAGCTTATCTGGGAAATCTGCATATGCAGATTGATAGCGTGGTCGCGTAAGTCCCACCAAGGAGTTCCTTGGGAAAGAATCCAAACTCTCTCCGTTAATGCGCCTGGGATGTCGATGGGATGATTTAGCTGTACAAATCATCCTGACATCCAACACAGGTGCGGAGACGATGGGGAGGACTTGACAGTGTATCATACGGAGTTACTGCAATGGGTCCGTCTGTGGCCTGAGCGGTGTGGGTAGAAATACCTCCTTCATTAAAATACATACATACTCAAATTAGAGGCTTTACTGGGTAGGACCCTCTAAAACGCACAAAATAATCTCTAAAACTAGCCAAAACTTCCAAAAAATATTTCCCGATGAACAGCGCAACTTATTTGAATTACCGATTTGAACCCACGATTTCATCTCAAAGTGTTCACCTGCAAATCCCTAGTTTCAAATTGCGCATAACAGGTCTCTACCCTAAAAACCTAATTTAATCCCAGTTAAAAGCCAATTGAGGTTAGTTTTTGTTGAAGAAAAACTTCGGAATATTTGGTAATTCATGGATGCCAATTACTTGAGGATACTCCCTACAAATATTTTGTTTTGACACAATGGGGCCCACAACCACGAAAAATGTCCTTACACGGTTACCTCCTTTAATTTTACGGTCATCATATGATTTAGCCAAAAGGCAGATTACTGATGGCTTGGTTGCTTGATTTTGTAAAAATGGTTAAATTCTGAATACACAAACGGATCACATTGTTGTTGGCAAAATAAGAGCTACTGCAGCAGCTTATTCTTAGTCAGCAGAAGCAATTTTATTTGTAAAATAGTAAATGAATACATTGCAAAAACCCCTCTGTTTTTTTTTGTAGAAAAAAAGATATTAAATATTCTAAATCCTAGAGATTTCGATAGGTGCAAGAGACAGAACTCTTCCCCTGGGTTACGATCTCTAGTTAGGCTTTAACTTACTAGGAGTGCCTCTGAGGTGTTAATTTCTGAGAAATCCGTAATCTTGTTATATTGTACAGACAAAAAGTAATTTTTAAGAATTGTGTGCCTCAGGACAAAACGGAAACATAAAGTAACTTACGCCACTTGATAAATCGAATTAGGTTAGGTTAGGTTTACGAAACATTGAGGTATAACCCAAAATTTCAAGGGTTACGCTGCTCTTGTTGTCAAGCGTCCACTGAACTTGCAGCGCTTCCACGTAGTTTACTGCGGAGGCTCTGCGCTTTACAGCCACTGGATACGAATGTGCGTCAAATTGTAAAATCTTTTTAAGTCATCGTAGTCAATGCTCGCAAAAAGAATACTCTATATTTTGTGCTAGCAAGAAGAGATGGCCGATCCACCTCGCACCCCACAATCCATCTCGCGTCTTAATTTTTCACTTGAAAAGTGAATCATGGTACTGATCCGCCGTTACGCTACACGTCATTACGTCATTACATTAGGACGTAGCATTCAGCGCTGAACTCTTCCCTTTTCACTCGCCGTTACTAAGGGAATCCTTGCTTTCAAATATCTTAAATTTACCCATTTTTGATTTTGTTAATCAGTAATTCCAAAAAAAAATGTCGCCCATACTAATGTAGTACATTAGCGGCCCAAATTGATTGTTGTGATTTACTTGTGCATTAAACAACGCTAATCGTTTTCCATTCGCCAGAGACGAGAAAATGTTGTTGTTGTTTTTTTTTTTCAAATTTACAATCTACTTCGTAAATTGTTTTAGAGATTAACGCAAACTTTTCCCTCCAAAATTTTTGTGTAGCTTCCATAGGCATTCCCTGACTACCAATTAGTACTGATAAAATTTAAAAAAAAACAACAGAAAACTTATCGCAGTAGCCGTTCAAGTTCTAATTGGCGTTTTATCAGGTATGAAAAAAAACTCAAACAAATGTTTATTTTAGTTTACGAATATGTGAAGTAACCAGAGCGTTTCCAGGTCTTCCCGACAATAATAGGGTGTATTCAAATCCAAACTCCTAAACAAAAATGTCCAAATATCTTGGCAATTCTCATGAAACTAACTTCTAGTTCTGTATCATTGAAATCACTTCACAGTGAAATTAATAAAAATGCAACCTAATTTTACTAATAGAATTAACTAATTGCATTGCAATTAATATTACGTAAATTTGTAGCCCTGTAATTTTAATATTCAGATTGTAAAATCGGTCTAAAACTATTACCTCGGTTAACTTAAACCTGCAGAGGAATGCTCAAATCCATTTTTCTTTTTCTGCGCAAACTCTGCGCGGCATTTCGGAAGGTTAGGCGGCCCTGTACAAGCTTTGCCTGTGACACCTACTGTAAAAGTTGAAGGTATGTTTTTTGAAGTTTTTCCGTTTACAACTGCACATATGCCAATATTAAGGCATTTGGCAATAGAGGGCGCTAGTATGAATTTGATATTTTGATCTCTACAACCTATGTTAAATTCCCATGCTAAACGAAAAGTGTCTAATGAGGACAAAGTTCTCTTCCCTTTCACTAAAGCGCCAACTTGAACGTACTGAAAAACTATCACTACGAGTCTCAGCTGCAAAATTAATTAATTCTACTGTTATTGTCGTTATCTACAAAGTTATTTGGCCAATAATCGTTCTTAGTATATTTTACTCGTGTATAACTCCGATGAAAAGGAATTTTGAAGATAAATGGAATTGAGAGTAGCTTATGTCACAGAAGTTCTTTTGTTCATTTTTGCAAAATAAATACAACTAATTATTGTAATAGACTGTAAGGCAGATGCGACAAATGAAGCAACACAGCCACCTACCTATTTATAGAAATTTTTGAGGATTTCAAAATAAACTATTATGGAAATTGAATTTTAATTGGTCGAATTAACCTAACGCCCCAGAGAAGTCACATTCTTTTTTAAATAAACTACTTGGGCGTGATGCGTGATATTATGTAGTAAATTAAGCTAATACCACAAACAGCAAAAATTGTAATAAGTAAAAAAAAGGGCCGTTAAGTGTGCTCCTAATTTTTTTGACTTGAAAGTTTTTAAACGGCAAACAATATAAAAATAGGCAAGAATGTTAATAATTTGGTGCTCGAAATGTTTTTAGCAGTAAAACACCTATTGTTCCTACATGGGAAACAGCGCTGCTTCTATATATTTTTATCAGAAACTAATGTTTTGCAAAGCATATTTAAAAATTAAAAAACAATTAAACACAAGACAAACATTTCTTGCTGAAAATAAGTGTTGAAAAATTATGCTTAAATCTTGAAACAATCATGAAGAATTACAATTCCAGTGCTTTGAGTTATCAATCAGCCTAAAAGTCGTATTAAGGAAGAAGTCATATTAAAAAAGTATATATAATTATTCAAATCCTTTGGGTGTTCCATGGACATACACGTCCGAGGAAACAATAAATAAGTAAAAATAAAATAAAATTGTACAACAAGAAGTTCTCCAACTAGCGTTGATATTCGATAGCTTAGGTAGAGATTTTTAGGGTTTTAAAGTAACTAAACACTAGGAAACCAGCAAATGCATTTTGCTACAAATCTTCAAGCTCTGTTTAACGAATATTTTTTACAACGACATTTACCACTTATTTTGTTGTTCAAATAGTGAAATCTGGAAAGTGTCAAATTGAAGCTTTACTTCAAATAAAATGGAAAGATAGAAACTTCTAAATCATATTGTTCAAGCTTAAATTCTGGCGGAAAATTCTGACATTGAACCGCTTGGGGCGTGGTCGTTCATCTCAATCAGCACCATTGCTTCATGTGTTGTTAAGTGGTGATATTAGATCACTTTAATGAGAAATAAAAGCGCGATGCGGCGCACAGAAACTACTCTGTTGAAACAATAAGTTATCAAATTGGTATCGGGCCTCTAATAAAAGATTTACGGTAAAAATAGTATGTCATTAAAAAGGTGCCGGGCCTCTAATATAAAATTTACGGTAAAAATAGTATGACACTAAATAGGTGCCGGGCTTCTAATATGAGATTTACGGTAAGAATGGTATGTCATTGAATAGTTGCCGGGTTTCTAATATGAGACTTACGGTAGAAAATGGTATGTCGCTAATTAGATGCCGGGCCTCTAATAAGAAATTCACGGTAAAAATGGTATGTCATTAAATAGGTGCCCGGCCTCTAGGCGTTGATGTTACCGAGACACATGGTCCGACTTATTATGTGACAAAGCCGGCTGTCGTTATGTGAGTTGTGCTGTGTTTTCTTTTTATAATTTTGCTTTGAACGATGAGTTTGGATGAAACTAGTGCTCACTAAAACCGTGTTATGAGTTCAAAGTACCGTAGTGGCAATATGGTGGAGTTGTAAGTGTATGAAATCAGTAAGATCAGTACTGTGATTCACCTAACCTAAACTGAAAAATAACGGCATGAGATGGTTTGTGGTTTGTTTTAATAAAACCGCCCTCTCATTATTTGTTTGATTTGAGTTTTAATACAAAGACTCTTCCCTATAATAAAAGACAAAGTTAATATTATGTCTGGTATGCGTAAACTCCTCCGTTGGACTGCTTTGGATTTGGGACTTAAACAGCTACAATGTCGCCCAAAGAAACCAAAAATTGTTCATGTCAAGAATGAGAGAGTCACTTGGAAACAGTGACATTGTTGCAGCTAAAAGGTTAACTACTATGCCTCACTATAACGACATGTCTGATTTTGGAGCCAAGTTCTACCTTAACACTTCTCTACCGAGATATGCGGTGAATCGGATTGCGCAAATACGCCTGTCAAGAAACTCGCTACTGAACAACGGCGATTGGATAAATCTTGGAGAGTTTTCCGACAAAAGATGCAAGTTCTGCGGTGAACCACTCTCACTAACTCACGTACTGGAGCATTGCGCGGCTAACGAACGAGAGCGAAATACATTCTTACGTGTTGCCCAATCAAATGACGCGGAAGAAATCATTAGCCGGTATGCGAGCTCGCCACAAACAACGGTACAATACAAAGCCTTACATATATTCATGTGTAACACAATCTCTAAATATAAAAACAATCTATAGGAAATCTAAACCTTTAACAAACAAATATGCTGGTTGGTAGCGGGTGTGCCGCTTTAAATTTTAAATTTTATAGTATTTTAACCTTAAGTTTAATTTAGTCCAAGGTACTTTTAGTTTAAATTTATGGTATTTTATCCTTAAGTTTATCTTTAGTTTATTTTAGTCCAAGGTAGTCTTAGTTTATTTTAGTTTAAACTACTTACTTAAGATACGTACATTATACCGTGCTAAACGCGAGCAACTGGACAGCCTGATGGAGTGTCCAGTTTTTTGCATTTAGCACTGTGTAAGGTATAAATTAGCTCAGAGTAGCCTAAGCCTCATAAGAAAATCTTGGTAGGAAAAATCTCAGCGAACGAAGACGATTGTGGCCGGGAGTGCCTTTTTACTTTCTATACTTAATTTTATCAAACCTCAATGTAACCCTAAAAATCTCAGTCCTTGTTGACTAGGGCATTTGCCAATTGTCAAATAAATCAAATTGAAGAAATAAACAGGATTGTACATAAATTTGGCTAAATAATCTGAAATTTTTTATTTAATACACTTATTGTATAACTTTGGTACAAATTTATGGTAAAAAGTCTTCTTGTTTTGGCAAAACCAGACTTAAGACGATACTCTGGTGGACTAATCCCGCACATACATTCTGGCATATCGATATCAGCATGAAAAAACAACAACCCTTACAGTACTTACACATTTATAATAACAACTTTGATCCTTCTTGAAACTTTGAAATAAATGTGTTGGTTTCTTTGGAGAAGATTCATACAAGAGATTTATTGAAATAGGATGATTTAATTATGTTTGTCATCGCAATTTTTCAATGAAACCATGGTAACCGACGAAATCAAATATTGCGGTTTCTCGGCTCAAACAAATCTCACATTCTCACTATTTAATGACACGCATTATGTCTAAAATCAATCACACTTATTAAATTTTTCGTCAGTTCTTAGTCTTTGCTCAATGTTTTCTAAATGTCCTTATAATGCTATGGTAATAGCATGTATTTATAAAAGACTATTCTTTTTACAACAATGTTGACTTATTAAGTAGCGGAAGCTATTTTATGGTTTTGTTTTGTTTGTCCGTCCGTCTGTCCGTCTGATTTTCACGATTATCTCAGGAACTACTCAACATATCACGAAGCGGTTTTCGGATAAAAGTTCCTTGGGTTCCGGCGCAGTTTATTTTAGTTTGACCGGAAGTGACACCCTTGGGGGTCAAAGGTCAAGTTAAAATATCATTCTATGACAAAATGAAAAATGACCCCTACAAAAGTTGTTCTTCTTGTATAGGGAAACAACATTTGTATAGGACACTTTTCTCTGTCGCCCCTTACTGACCCCTAAAATGATCCCTTGACCTCAAAATGACCTTTGTCAAACTATACTTTTGCATGAAACGAAAAGTTATGATGTTTTAAATGACAACAGAGCCCTCTTGACCCGAAAATGACCCCTTGACCTCAAAATGACCTTTCAAGGTCAAATCCTAATTTTGCATGAAACAAAAAGTTATGATGGTTTAAATGACCCCAGAGCTCCCCTTGACCCGGAAATGACGAATGGACCTCAAAA
>JAQFYP010002995.1:0-11643 GCA_034694865.1 Bilobella braunerae | reverse complement strand
TTATAAATTTATCCAATTATTTTTTATATTAAAGATTATTCATCGTCATCTTCTTCCTCTTCATCAGCGTCGTCTTCCTTATCGTCGCCACTTTCGGCTAACTTTTTGCAGCGATGCCATTTGTGATGAACATGATCTCTCGTACAAGCCAGTCCATTTTCGCAACCAACTGCATAAGGTATACTACTCGCATTTCCTGCAACTGCAAACGGATAGAGTGGGTCTACTTTAAGTTCAATATTTTGCGTAAAGCTTATTTCTCCGCATGGTTGTCCTTCTTTTGCTGCACAAATTTTCCCCTTTGCGTTCCATTTGAGGGAACGATCAAAGCACTCACATTTTGATCCCATACATGCTAGACCCTGAAAATGGTTACACTCCTCCTTTCCCAAACTTGAAGTGCACTTTGACCCGTGACCCAGCATGCATCTTCCTTCACCTGTTTCTGAATGTGTGTCCTTGCATACGCAGAGGCCTTTTTTGCACATGGAATTTTCTGTGCAATCTGGTCCAGATTTCTCTGAGCAGGCGTACCCTTGTCTAACGTAACATGTTTCGTCAGACACGGAAAAAGTTTGTGTCATTCCATTTTCACATTGACAAATTCCATCAATACAGGCCAAAGCATTATTTGCATTACAATCAGAATTTTTTTTACACGCAACTTGGTAGCTTCCGGCGCAAAGTCCTTCGTCCGTTTTCGTGTAACCAGGAGTGCATACGCATGTGCCGTAGGCGAGGCTCTCAGGATTGTAAGACACAGGTCGACCTGTTCGCAAATGTAAGTCTACTCGGAATTTAGCCAAAAATGTTGAGCAAATGGCATTCTTATCGCATTCGCCAAATGTTGCACCGCTTCCTACACACCTTGCTCCCAGTGGGCTAACACATTGCTTCAGTTCTTTGCTGTAATGCATTTTTGGAGTTCTACAGTCACAGGTTCCATCATTATTACAAACTAAATTTGCTCCCACGTCGCATCTGCCTTCCACATTTCTTGAATTTCTTATGCAAGTGTCGCCAAACCCTAGATATTGACGACATTCCGGTTTTGAAAGTGCTACGTACTCGAATCCTTTATTACACATACAGAAATTTGGTTCAGATGACATTTTGAGCAGTTTTGAAACAATTCTGATAAGAGGAACTGGTACTGCGTGCATGGATTCCGATCTCGTTTGACAAGTGGTGTGATGAACGCATGGTGAATTTTCATTTGCTTCTGACGGTGTGCATATCGCTCCAGGACGCCCTACGCACATCTCAAAATCCTTGTCAAATACGTAGTTGGATTTACAAACGCATGTTTTACCGCTACAAACTAGATTCAGTTCACGTTTACAAAAAGATGGAATAATACCGCCGGTTGAGTCCCTTTGAACGGCATACGTATCGCAGACTTCTCCATAATTTAGTAACTTTGAATTTACTGAGATGAGTAACAGATTAACGCAATAGATGCAGCAAGAACGGATCTTCATTTTAGCTATTATGCAAAGTTAATGTCAAATACAAGGCATTTTTATCTAATTTTATTAAATATTTGCATGCCGCAAGTTTATTTTTGGTTGCCAAGGACTAATTTAGAGGTCCGAAGAATACTACTTAGTCGCTAATTGGGCGGAAGTAAAATTATTTCAGTGATGGAAAATTTCGATAGACTGAAGGCTATAGTATTCTATTTAATTTAAGAACATAAACTGAAATCATAATTCATGTAATGAATCGAACCCAAATTTCGCCACAAATTCTCAAGTCATACACATTATATGCTATATGTCTCATGCTATAATGAAGAATGTCAATTGACTGATGCAACATTTGATTAACCCTCTAAGCATTCAAGTATCTTCATGACATAAAACACTACCATACTATTCGAAAACAGAGTAAGTCTAACAATTTTAGTAGAAAAAGCAAGCAATAAAATTGCTTAGTTGACACGTGCTTCTTCAGAAATTTTACTCAGAAAACTAATTCGTTTTAATTCAAATACTTAATGTTAAAATAAAATTGAAATTAGAATAACAAAATTTCAAGCCGGGTAAACCGTACTTAATAAGGAATTCATTATTCACCCCAAATTTTTCTTCAAGTAATTATCGTTTCAAGAGTGACCCACTTGAAATTATCATTTGCATAAATCTGTTTGCATGACTAAACTTTCCATAATACGCTTCTCTAGAGCTCCTTTACACCGGATATTTTTCCCAATTTCAATCTCAACTAATCATGGTTGGCAGGCAATTGCTTGTGTTGGATACGCTATTTGCCAGTATAGTATCACAAAATAGCTGGAATATCGCCATTGGAACACTTTCCGTGATACTTTTAATTGGCGGCTTGGCGCTAATTTTTTATTATTTTTATTATCTTAGTTACTATGGATATTCTGGCGCCAACTTGAACTCTGGGTATAAAAGGTAAAAAGTATATTCTAATTATAAAACCTCAAAATTTAAGCGCAATGATTTGTTGAAACTGATGTATAAAAATATAATTAATTTATAATATCAGTTTTCTTGATGTAGGTCAGCAGCGAATGGAATGGAATTTTCAACAAAACTATTAAATTCTTGGGTAGAGGTTCTGAATGGAATAAGTGCATTGGAAGCAATCTACAAACCCGTTTTAACTTCTTGAATCTCAAGAATCTTGGCTAATAATTCATATGTAAGTTAACAATGAAAGTAAGTTTAGATTTAAGTTGGAAAATTATAATGTATGCTTTGCTTAATTAAGAAAGAGTACCATATGGGTACAAATACGAACTTGATTTAGTTGAAATAATATTTACAAAAACAATAATTGGTGATTATATTAGTTAAACTAGTCAAAGAATTTTTTTTTACATAAAATGTTGAGATGTTTAAAGAATATCTTTTTACTTGGCCTTGGTATTCAAATTTTTTTTTTTTGCAAACTTGTAAATTTTGTTGCTAAAATGTTTTTTGTTATGCTTATTAACTATCAAAAGTTATCAGCAATTTACATTTCCCCATACTTTATTTTACCAGAAAAAAATAAAATTTCTTCTCACTTACCTGGTCAGCAAAGCTACCAACTATCATAATTACTGCAAAGGAAATAACAGGTATGTAGACACAGTAATAACAAAAATTAAATAATGTAAGGCTGCGCTCGAGGCGCCAGAAAAAATGAGCGACATGGCGGCTCGACTTTGGTGGATGCAATGAACAGAACAGGTAGAGGTAGGGGGGACGATTGCTTGGCAATGACGAACGACTAAATTTATCGTGCAATTCCAAAAGTTAATATTTACTAATTGTTAATTACAATTTGCTAATTAGAAGTCGTTTTTGAGGTATTTGTAATAGTGACTTTCGGAGTACATACAAATAATTAATTGTTCCGATATAATTTTTTTTGTTAACATGATCAGCAATATCAGCATCAGGAACAACCTTCTTGCATTTTAGCCTGCCTTTGCGCATGCGCAGTAGTGCCTGACCAAGTGCTTTTTATTGTAGCAGTAATTAGGGAGGTGTGTCATAATTTTATTGCTAGAAGACAGTTTCGTGACTTGAAAATAGTTTGAGTTTTGGTCAGGTCGTGCTTCAGTTGCTCGCTGGTTCAATCCTTCTCCGTCTTAGATTCTACGTACGCTATTACCAAGGGGTCATGCAGAAGAGAAAACATTGACCAATAACAATGGAACACCGCAAAATCTCACTGACTTCTAAACATCATTCGTAACCTTGACCTGTCACTGCATACAGTGTAGGAGACTTTTCCTAGCAAATTGACCAAGTGATAAATGCCTTCCTGAAGAGAACCCTCTGTATCTGGAATAAGCCGCTCCACCCCCGCCCACGGAATGTTTTCAAGGCCCCGCTCCCTCCAAGAGACGAACATTGACGTGGGGCATATCGACTCCAGGTTATAGCGGATGACTTCCAGGAACTTTAGTCCATCCTCACTGGAGATCTTCAAAAAAAAGTGTCATCAGTCTATTTCTGCACGCAATACTCTTGGCTTACAATCCCTTCCAAAAGAATGTCTTTTAGGACCCAGGCTATGCCTAAAGTTACAAAGGACGTCTTTTAAACAAAATTCATGGGCTCTATTTATTGAAACTCAATTAGAAGCAATGCTCTTACTTCGTTCATCTCCGGTCCAGAAAATGTACTGTGCAATATACATTGTTGTGATTTCAAACTCCAGCGTCGCAAAATTTTACTTGGAAAGATTGAGGCTTTGTGGTGGGGCTTTGGTGGGTAGGGCAGAAAATTCAACCGTTAGTCATTATAAAAAAAAAACTTAAGTCATTTTTTTGGGTATCGGTTCACCTTGAGCATGTAGTTGTGATGGATAGGTTATTGGGGTTTGGTAGGTGGCTTCCAAACCTTTCAAGATTTGGAGCTGGAGAGGTAACTCCAGTGGCAGCTAAATAAAATCAATTTAATAAAACTCATTTAAATAAATTGAGTTATAGTAATTACATAACTATGCGCTCGTCCCAGAGGATGTCTGATTGGACAGCACAGTCAACCCCGCCGAAAGTTTACGGTAGCACAAGATGTGTCCGTGACAATATATATATACTAGCTTCACGTTTGCTAGCAGCTTTCCGCAGTAACAATAATTCCGCCGTCACTATAAGGGAAAGACCTCACAATCTGGAGCTATCCAAGCCATTACGACAATAACCGTTAGACAAAATTCTCTCAATATGATCGAAGCCTAATTTTTTAATTGGAATTTGACCCTATGTACATTAATTTCTTTCCCGGAAAATACCTACTGTTCTGAGTTTGACCACCCCAGATACCAACCTCACTTACATGCAAAATATAGTTCTTGCAGCTCAGCGGTCTCTGCAGGGTTTGACAATACTCCCAAAGTTTTGAGTATTTCGAAATTTGACCTTTGAATTTAGAAAATCCGGAAATAAACTTTACCGGTAGTTTTGCCCTGAACCACTCCAATCACAAATATTATATATGGACACATATTTGTCCCGTATAAAACACGTTAAGTTTAAAGTATTTTGAAATTTGACCTTTGACCCTGGAAAACCGGAAGTAAATTTCACGCGATGTTTGGCCCTAAATTATCTAATGTCCGTACTTCATTTATGTACTAAATATGGCTCCCATAGCCCCAGCGGTACTTCCGAGATTTTGAAAAAAAACTTTAAAATTTTGGCATTATGACAATTGAAATTTTGACCCTGAAAAAACCGGAAGTAAATTTTGCCCGGAGTTTGACCCAAAACCACCCCATTTACAAACGTCATCTATTTACAAAATATGACACCTCCAGCCCCAGCGGTCTTTGTAGGATAAAACAAAACACGTTAAAATTTGGGCATTTTACCTTTGACTTTGACCCTGGAAAAACCGAAAGTAAATTTTATCCGAAATTTGACCCCAAATTATCCTATTTGTAAACCTTATGTACCAAGTATGGTGCCTTTAGCCCAATGGTCTTTGGGTGATTGGAGAAAACACGCTCAATTTTGGGCATTTTGACCTTTGACCTTAGAAAACCGAAAGTAAAATTTACCCAGAGTTTGACCCTTAAACCTCATTCACAAACCTCATCCATGTACAAAATGTGGCATCTCTAGCCCGAACAATTTTTCCAGTACGGGATAAAGCACGTTACAACTTGGGCCTTTTGACATTTGACCTTTTACCCTGGGAAAACCGGAAGTAAATTTTGCCCGGAGTTTGACCCTAAACCACCCCAGATGCATGTGTCATTTATGTACAAAATTTGGCTTCTGTAGCTCCAACGGTTTTTTCAGGCATCGATCTCGGACAGACAGACGGACAGACAGACGGACAGACAGACAGACGAACGATTTCATAGTATAGATATATATTGCGAACTTTCCACCACAAACTGAACACATCGCAACACATGTTAGCTAAAATTACGAAACCGAACGGTTTCGTAATACAGGTACTAATACGACGTAGCTGGAAGTGGTTGACTATGTTCTCGAATTGACGTTGTTTCCTCCATAAGGTGAACACCAAACATATATTTGCAAATATTATCCCCCAACACATTCGTTTTTGCAAAATAAGGATGCTGGTTGTTTGGAGCAATTTGCACTTTCTCTCTTCTGCTTACAACCCTAAACCAGCCAATCAGTGTCATCCAAAATATTATTCTTTTTCTCTTCTACTCAAAACTCTAAAGCAATAACTCCAACCAACAATACGAATATGAGGAATGAAGACCTTCAATAAGTTTTCTAAGTAACTGTCATTTTTGCTAAACAATGCTAACATGCTAACAAAAATTATGTAGGACCACTCCAGAAAAATAATAGGGCACTTAAATTTGAAAGCAACATCTTCGATTTGTAGAAATTCATTGTCTTCCCGCCAATTTGGCAATCTACGATTCTGACGTTAGATAGCACGACATAAAGAATTAACCATTTTTCTTAAGAAGCACACTTTACAAGCTGTGTTGGAACAATGTGCATTTGTTCCAAACAACGAACACTACTACGAATACAACTAATATCGTAGTTTTGCATGCAATATTGAGCCAAATAAATTAAATACTGAATTCAATGGGCAGCCATCTTCTCTTAGTTCATGATAAATTGTCAATACTTATAGTAATCGCTGCTAATAATAATCAAAGGCCAGCTACTGCAAGTTCTGAAATACACGTAATCATGTCCTTACCGTTTCGGTGTTAGGTTGTTTTCCAATACTAATACTGGCACTACGAAAGCATGTTTTTGATACTCAGACTACACTGGCCACAGGTTTTCCTGACTGTACTGCTGAACGTAAATAACGCTAATAATGTCTCTATCACAAATACTAGCGTCACTGCAATAAATAAATTAAATAGATCATTTTTGTGATTGAAACTGAATAATTACAACGGAGAACGTCAAAATTAAGCTCAGTATCTGAAATTTAAATACAACGCAATATATATCACAAGTTATATTACCAAATTCTGACTTCTTACAGTTCCCAAAAGTGACAAATTAAAGTTAATAAATCCAAATGCCTTGACGCCTAGGTTTGTTGATGATAGTTCATATAGCGCGACTTGCAACTCCCTGTCTTGCATGCGGAGGTACACTTGCTGTTTAAGGATCCAATTATCAAAAACTGCGTTAACCTGTTATGATTAACAAAAAATTTAGAAATTATGCCAAATATTTCTTGAAGTCTAAAATGCATTGTTCAGTCTGCAACCTTGCTTTTATACCATGCTGTTACAGTCAAAAATGCTATCGGTAGCATGGCCGTTAATATGTTATCCAGAAGGGCAATTATACCGTTCATTTGGAGAACTATACTGTAATAGCGTTATAATTAGTAAAAAAAAACGCGTTAAAATACACTCACTAGCCCATTTTACGACAGAACGACAACTGATTGGTTTTCCTTGTCATTGTGTGTAATCCTAATCTCAGAGAGCTTCGGTTAGCGTGCCTATAACTGTAACATTTTGGTTTATTGGTTAAGAACTTGTTTCGTACAAATTTCGCTTGAGAACGAGAGTTTGAACCCTCGGATCAGCCGTAAATCTGTCTTAGCTACGGGGTTTTCTCTTAACAAGTTGTGTTGCTTCTGGCAGTGTATGCCCGTATCTCACTGATTAGGCTGCACACTCACATCAGAGGATATAGAAATTACCCGATAGGATTCTCAATAGTCTCAATAAATTATTCTTAAGACTACCCTCATTTGCGAATAGTCTCCTGCGGTTATCAGGCAAAAGCTACGTTATGTTGGTGTACCGTAAACTGGGGTGAGAAGGGACAATAGGTAAACAGTGAACAAAAACCGCTCTTAGTTATCAATTTGTTCAAAACATGACATTCCAGTAACACTCATTTAATCAGATGGGGTTTATGGATTTAATGATGTATTATAATCCGTACAAAACTTTCCAATTATTGTGACATCATCCCTAAAATGTTAGAGACTGTTTTTGACAAAAGTAGGTGTGCTCATGTTAGTGATTGCCAAATATTTTAAAACAATGTTTTTTTACGTTTACACTTTCACAATTGTCGGCCAACTCCTCAGGTACACGTTAGACCTTGTGTCGGATTTTTAAAAATTAAATGACGTTAGTAGCAAATTTAATTTCAAGAAAAGTATTTTTTCCCATTACTTTTCTCTTGCGTATTCGACGAAGGAGCTCCAAGTTGTTTTAAAAACTATGCAAATAGAATAAAATTGCAAGAACTCCAATCTACAATATTTTTTTTGCAAATTTTAAAGAAAGATGAAAATTGTAATATCATTGTATTGAGTTTTTTAATTTGTTCTGAACTTGGATTTTTTCAGAATTAAGTTTAGAGTTAATATGAGTGTTCCTAGACACCCCATGAAACGTTAGGCCAGACACTGCTCTAAAAATGACTGTGTCTCTTCTCACCTCGGAGTTGGAGTGAGTCGGGACACCTACTAAACAATTAATTACTAATTAGCGATAGCTCTAATAAGAAATGTGTCCGCAGTATTTCATCGGGTGGACCCCGGGACACATTTTGGCTGAGTCCAAAGTCTTATTTTTGAAATGGAAGGTTGATAATTTTTCAAAAATTTGAAAAAGTGTCCCTACTCACCCCAGTTTACGATACTTCCTTTAGACTAGACCTGTGAAACAACGGAATCTAACAGATAATCGATTGTTTCCGCTGAATGACAACATATATGCTTAGGACTTTTTCTCCAAACATATCCATACCTTTCTATTACATGTCGACCATGTGTCTTGCCGGTGTCTCAAATAACGCGCCCTATTAAGTTAAGTAAAAATTAAAAGGCGACATCACTAACATACTATTGGACTTTTTGAAATTTTATTTAAGTTTCTTGGTAACTGTTGTTACTTCCTATTTGCTTTGATTTTCAAACATTTACTAGGAAACCAATTGCATTGTCCTTCCTTCAATATTGTTCTAGAATTTTGTTTTTATGCAGGTAATTTTGCAAACGAGTATTATCAACTAGATTACGTTGAAATCATTAATCCTCTAGTTTACGTCTGGTGATTATATCATAAATCAGATATAATAGGTTACCGGCACAAGATAATCACTATTTATTTCTTAGGTAATCATTTCTATCAGATAATTTTTAAGCATGATACATGACACGGTCAGCTTTGAATACTGTTTATTTGCAAATTAAAATTCTTTGGAAATTTCAGGTAATGTTAGGAAACCTCGGCATGACAAATTCGACAAATCGGCAAACTGAATCATTAATCTTATAGTCAGGCTTACGTTTTTGCGTAGTAAGGGCCCAACATTACGGCAAAAGTTGTGCAATTGTATGTGGTTGATTATATGCTCAAAGTCAGTTGCCTTCCGCCAAAATGTGTAAGCAATGCATGCTACAGCGAAAAATATACCAATTACTTCTGCCTTTTCAAAATAATTGAGTTGATTTGACGAATCCGTAACGTTGATCAACATGTTAAGCCAGCTGAGTAATGTCAAACCGCAAACGATTACAAGATGTGCAGTAAGTATCTGTTTATAAATGTAAAACTAGCGTTTGTAATTAATACATCTGTTTATTTGTTAGGAATGGGATATTGAATGCAACGGTTAACGATCGGTTGAAAAAAACCTTCTCATAAAATTCCAAAACACGTGGCATCAACTTATGTAAGAAAAAGGCAAGAAAAATTTAAGTGTTAAAAATTATATTAAGGCATTTGCAAATTTTAGAATTAAAACACAAGATGGAATCATGGTTCAATTTTCCCGCCATAGTTTCAAAATAAATAACTTGTTTGGACTTTGGGTGTGCAGTTTTTATTTGAAAGCACTGTATATCAAAATACGAGGGCAAATAAGTTTGCGTTTTTAACATGGTTATAGACGTATTTTACTTAGCAACAGGATCATTACATGAAATATTTAATAAAATGCGATATTCAACTAATATACTACTTATATTGTAAGAATTTACTTGATCATTTTCTACAGCTAATGCTGTTAGCAAATACTAACTTCAATAATTAATTGATCGTCAATTATCAATGAATTATGTATGTCTTTCCTTATTTTGCCATACAGTTTTAATGTTTTGACGTTCCCACATTGTTTCCGTTTCCATGAAAAAATGTCCGCTTCGTTAACCATGAAAAAGAAACTGGCATCACAGTAATTTACTTACTTTTTTCTGGCGGCTGCTTGTAGCATAATATAGCCCGGAACTGACATCTCGTTTCAATTCAAATGGCGATACACCCAGGCTACCCCAGAAACGGAAATAAGCAACGTAAAAGTCTACAATGTCAATGTGAAACATTTCGTGAAAAAACAAAATTTTATTGACTTCAATTATATTCCAAAACAGAATTTTAAGCCATCTTCAATCTTCGAGTACCATCAGAGTACAATCTTTGACAATAATCTATTTCTTTCAAATTTGGGCATATATGTTTGCTCATCATATACAGTTTGATATAATTTGCACTTAGGCAGACAAATTGAGGGGAATTTATTGTTAAATCAACATGGGTGCTTTCCCTTTTTAAATTAGCTTGAACATTTAAAAAGAATTCTATGTTGAGTAAATATGCACGTTACTTGATTATGTTCAGCGTCGTTTATCTTCTTAGTGTTGCAAGACTTATTAGCAAAATTGTATTTTGACAACAAAAATAAATTGCAAACAACCGCATTCTACTAAATATATTAAATTATAGTGTGATAAATAAGCTCTAGACTAGTCGACCTCGGCACCTACAGAAGTACTATGTGTTCGTCTTCAACGTTATATCTAAACACAAGCTAACGTGCCCTCCCTAAGACGGGGATTAGCGGCTCAACTCCCCATCACAAATAAATAATTAAACTAAGGAAGATTTGTTAGCTATGTAGAGGCCATAGTTAGATTCAGCACACATAAAAAATTCAATTCTATGTAAAACTTCAATTTCCAAAAATAAATTTTTATTAATTGTTCATTACATTTGACCAATTAGGAATCTTATTTAAAAAATTTAAATGTGATGGTTGGTTGCCTTCAGCCTATCCAAAAACAAAATAAAAATTGTTGCAAGATAATTTATTTTTGGTCAGCCCCTTCTTGTTCTTGAGTCTTTCCATCTTCGCGCATGCGCAATGGTGCCTGATCACGGGTCACTCACCATCAAGCCTTTTATATATTGTTACGGTGACCTTTCAAGCTACCAGCTTATGACCCTTGTGACCTCAACCATTGACCCAAAAGATGCCAAAACCAGCCTGAAGGGCAACTCCGTATCCCATTATTGTCTAGTAAAACCAAAACTCTACTGAACACAATAACCTCTTGACTGAAAGTCAATAACCTCCAATCGTTTAAAACAAATAGTCAATGTTTTATTCAAATAGAAAATGTGCTGCAAAGCCTCGGTAGACTTGGTCTTGGATCACCGAGATCTGAACGCAGACTGAATTACAACATGCTACGGACACTCTTTTTATGAGCTCGTGCGAACCTCTAAGAAAACACATAAATGATGATGATTTGATTTATTTGACAATTGGCAATGCCCTAGTTAACATAGACTGAGATTCTTAGAGTAACATGTTTGATTACTAAACTGAAATTACTGTTACTAAAATTTGTTTAATACTTAAGATATATGTGCTAATTTATGTAATTGCGTATACTTAAA
>JAQFYP010002994.1:0-11644 GCA_034694865.1 Bilobella braunerae | reverse complement strand
TATTTACACTTTGGATATTTTCACCCATTGCACATTTTCACTTTGAATATTTTTCATTGGATAGAATCACATTTTTTAAATCAATGTCCTTTGTATCCATTCAATGGATATCCGTCTGTTACGCTAGGATACAGTTACCATTACCAATTAATTAGTTTCAATGACTTCACTTAAGCCGAGGGAAGCATTTTGGAAGTGCATTGTAGCATTTGACTACTTAAGAAATGCTCTGTACATGGTTGCAATTATCAGCGATTTCGAGTCGGATTGAAGCGTTATCTCTGCCCATTGTATTTTTTTTGCGAGGCAATCGTTGGTTCCAGCGTCTTCCGGCTCCAACTTGCTCAAAACCAATTTCCAATTTGAATACTTCCACAATTTGTCCCCAATTGGATTTCCGTTCTAAAAATTAGATTTTTAACTTTTTAGAAGAAGTTAAGGAAAATTTGGAACAGCCAATTGACCTTTTTTTTTTGTATAAAATATATATTTTTTTAAATTTTGTAAAAACTTCAAATGGCTTTTTACTTTGAACCATGATATTATATATGACATGACATGACATATATATAGCGAATTTGAATTGCAGTTCCAGCCATTAGGTGAATGGGCTGCAGCGATTGTTCCAGCGTCTCTGACGTCAGTTTTGTCGCTGAATTAAGATTCGGTGGCTTCGAGAGGACTATCGCTGATTTCTAGCGCCAACATTGTTGTCAAACGCCCTGTTTTTCACGTTCTGGGTTAACGCATACTCTACAACAACAAAAATCATTTTCTAAAAAAAAAATTGTAAAATTAAAGTAGGTATTTTTAACGCTTTTTTCGCAGCGCTGATCACTGCTACGTGTCGAATTGACTCCTCATTTTTTTTAAAACAGTGTTCAGAACAAAGTTCAGCATCTTCAAATACTTGCGAAAGAGGTATATTTGACGCTTATGACTTGACTCAAAGTGTCTCTTAAGTACCCACTAAAAGCCTAAGTACCCACGTGTCACTCCGAAGCCCCCGCAGCTACACTCAAGATGTCAAGAGCGGGAGTTGACAGGTTTTTTAGAACAAGGAGCATATAAACGATCTAAAATATGCTCTTAATTTAACTAAAAAGGCGAAAACTTAAAGCGACGTTCGGTTTTTACGTCATTTTTGTGGTTAGTTTTGAAACGCTCTGCGAAAATTACGCAGAATGCTCTGTACTTTTTGCTTATGCTAAAGTGTGAGAACAAAAGCAGCCACTTTAGCAGAGCGCCACGGTAAATCAATATTTGTTTTGGTAAAAAACCGAGTTCCCTTCGGAGGCCCTTAGCCATCCTTTGCGAAGGGCCCTTGAAGGCCGCCCTCATTCACAACTCTAATTTATAAAGTAAAGAGAGGGCCCTTGGCCAAATCCATCAAAAATTTAATTATCTCCCATTAGTAGCAATGCCTTTTAGTCTGTCTATTCCTGGCACCGACGCTCTTTCGCCTCACCACCTTTCCTTTCAAGGGCCCCCTCATTTTTTGACCAAGTTTTGAAGGGCCCCGCCATAGTTTCCATATTTCTAAGGGTCCCGCAATTTTTTTTTACACCCCTCACCACAATTTCACTTCCCAAGTACCGATTTATAGATTTTTTTTAAATTGAAAAAATTGTATATGATAGGTTTCTTCTTTTTTAGTGTTTTTTTACTTTCACTCTTTCTGCGGTATATAAGAAACCCTCTGTACAATACGCCACGCCCACTTACAGCGCATCTCCTCCCTCTCATAAACATACATACAAGACAGGTTGGTTTGTTTTTAGCAAATATAATTGTAGTATTTTCGAATCCTCAAGTTTTTCCTTGAAGTTTTTCAGTTTATATATCTATCGAGAATGAAAATGGTTTTAATGGCGCTAGGCGATGTCATGTTATGCTTACACTAGGTTAACCGTTACATTTGGGCTTGTTGCACAGAGTGAAGCATTTTACAATGAATCCCAAGCTTTTTTAAACTCTCTGTACTTACCAATGACGTCAACGATGAATTAAGCGTTAATTTGACAGTAGGCATTGGAGGCGACGCAAATATAGACACCGCTGTGAGAGGTTTCTCTCCTAATCAAGTCCAACTCTTCACCGTTCGCCTTTGATAGCAGAATTTTATCTTAGGATTAGAAAAGTTATTTGGTTTAAATGTAACCCTATATTAACAAAAAAAAATTATGCTTACAATGTAACCCTAGGTTAACAAAGTTAAGTGAAATTTGAAACATTAATTTCAATTTTTTCAAAACACCTTTTAAATTTTTCAAGCTTTATTTTTCTGTACCTAGGTGAAGCTCCCTCGTCATAGGACGGGCTCACCAAGCTTTAAATATTAAGTATTAAAACCGCTGCTTAGTTGTTGATGAGTGCTTAAGTACAGGAATTAATTACTTACCTGAACGAGAAGCCATGTGAGTGACGGCGCAGGGTGGCCGTCTACGTGACACTTGAGGATGAGTGCTCTTGGTGGGTCTGAAGGTGGAGCCCGATGGCGGTTCCGTGATTTCAGTGGTGGACGTTCCGATCCCGAGAATTTCATTTGGCAGAAAATTTGTATTTAGTAGATTTTCCCTCCTCCATTTCTTTCTCCCTCAAATCCTCCAATAACCTCGCCATTTACATCTAAAATTTTCTAATAAAGTTTCTGTTTTTTTTTTTTTTAGAAAAAAGGGGTTCACCTAGATCATGAACACAAAGTCGTGTTTTAAAAAATATTTCGCAATATTCAATCACTATTATTTTCATTAGTGTACGCTAGGCTAAATAGGTTAAAAATTTCGGCCGGCCTAAACTTTGAAAAATTTCTTACCAGTTGAAATTATGGCTGAAAAAGTCGTTTCTCAAAATTTCTGCGGCAAAATTTTTTTCGCTGTTGACTCATAGTTTTAAAAATATTACTATGCTATTACTACATTACTAGAAATTTATACAAGGAAAAAAAAATACTCGGTACATGTGAATAACTTGGTAGTTCAAAAGGATATTTTAGGACAGATGGATTTCAGGTACGTTAATTGTGGGGCTTCTTTTTTGTTTAGAAAATTTCTCTAAAAAATCTCCTTAAAAATAACGCGTTATAGAACGATTTTCTCGAAAATGCCTTTAATAAGTACAAGGGTACTTAAAAGTATCCCAGGATACTTGAAAAAGTACCCTAGGGTACTTTGTTAAGTTTCCGAGACTGTTATTTACTCCTTAATTTAGATTAGACGCCGATTAAGATGCTAGTTGAAGTTCCTTCCTCCAAATTCCAGTTGAAGTTTTCTAGTTGAAATTTGTATTTTAGTTGCGTTTGACTTGATTGAATTTGGAACATATTTCAGAACTTTTAGTTTTTCAATTTGAGAGCAACTTTAGAAGATAAAACTTTTTTTTTTCAAATAAGCTTAGATAAATAATCGTAAAATTTTCAAAAGCAAAGTTTACCCTATAAATAACACGTAATTTTGTGCATTAAGCCTGGATCCGACAGATTCATTATCGTGTTATTTTATGTGAGATGTAGTTTGGAGGGTAGGGGGGCTGGTTAGGCTGAATTTATAGTGTACACTTGTATAAGTCTTGTTTATAAGCATCGTAAAATTAACCCAGTACTTACGATGCGGCCGCTTTCTCTGCTCCTTGCTGTCATTATTACAAACAAAACTGCACTCATTTTTACTTTCACCTGTCTCCCGAAACGGGGGAAAACAACATATTTTGAGGGAAAGAGGCCTGCGCCGCTACCGGATAAATTTGCAGGAATTTGTTACGGAAATTGCCCATTTGTACCCGGAATTCCTCATCACACGTCTCATTTCTCACGTGTAAACCAGTCATGTACGCATGCAACTTTATGTGGGAAATTTTGAAAGCTGCAAAAAAAAGTTGCAGTGTTTATCTGTGCGTTTTAACTGGAGGTGGAATATCGCAAATATAAGAAAACAGAAAACAAGCCCGTCGTAGGATATAAAGTGAGCAGTTTCTATTTAATATTCAAAATTAGAAATTACTCAAGTCAATGTAAAAAATTTGAAATTAAAATTGAGCATCAGAAAAATCAATGGTGTGCCCGTTGCTTATGATTCTCCTTTGTATTTTGGACGGGCTTGTTTGGCTAGTTTTCACAAAATAAAAGTATTCAAAGAAAAAAATCTAAACAACTAACCAAAGTTGTGAACCCACACCGAAGTCGTAGGTACCTGCAACTTTTAAAACGGGACCTTCAGTGTTAGCTGAGTTGCACGCACGCACGAAAGTGGGTTTCACTACTCTTGATGGACTAAACTTTTTAAAAACTCTTTTTAAAACTAAAACACTCAATGTATGAAATAGTGAAACATTTCGGAAACATTCGAACAGAATAAAAATGACACCGGTGATCTTTTATTCAAGTTCTAAGTGTGAGTCCTACTGATTTTTTTTGAACGGAGTAGACAATAAATGTGATGTAAAATTCGAGGCCATTAGACTCTTAATTTACTTTTGCTAATTAACCTAAATTGGGCTTTATTTTCTCAAAATTTAAACAAAATTTAAAGACTTAAAGAAGTAAACATAAAATTGAAAAAAGTCCTAATTTCCAGCAGGAACAGCTCCTGCATAAATCCACTCAAAGTCATTCTCCTTGAGGCTACATGATTCTCGTTTTTCCATGTTCAAACTCTTCTAAAAACCTTGTTTGAACAAGGCTTTTCATAACTTTTGGAAAAAAGATTGAGAGGAAGACTGTTGAGAAAACTGCGGTATATAGAACCTGAAAATCATCGGCTTCCTCCCACCTAATTCCAGAAAACAGATTAGGCGAGACGGAAAATTTAATTGTTATTTTTTCGTGACAGGCGCCCTGACGTGTAGCTGTCATTAGTTCCAGAATCTGATAAATAGAATTTAAAATAATTTATCATGTCGTGATATATGAAAATGGATGATGACAAAACAAGTTCCGGGAGGGCTAACCACGGCATCAAATATTTCCAAAAAATGTTCAGCCAAAAATGTGTTCTGTTCTATTTCTATTCTAGAAAGTGAATCCTCCGTCACGCGGCAGAGAGGAAATTAAGGCACATTAGAAGTAGACATCTTAATTAATTATTCAGAAGTTGAGTGCTTTCACTGCAGTTGCGAATATCTGTTCTAAAATAGACATTTCACAAAATAACATTTTAAAATGTTTTTTTTAATGCTGTTCTAAAATACTGCTTTTCTAAATCTCTGGGCCCTTCGCAGCAGTCTTTCGAACATTATCTCTGACACGATCAAAAACGTTTTCTCCAAGTGCACGACTCCTGCAAGAAAACGCTAATGATTTCTTTTCAAATTTAGTCTCGTCAGTCAGCCAAGAAATGAATTTGGGAAATTTTGGCTCAACTCCCTTGTTCAAACAGGATTTTGTTCAAACAGAATAATGCATTCCGTTCATGCCCTATTTGGAAAATAGTTTTTTTTTAATTAATAACTTTAGTTAATTTCAAACTGGACTAATTTTAATTTTGTAAATTGGAGCCGGTTTTGGACAAAATCTTCTGAAAACCAAATCAAACTTGCCTTTTGACGGTAATACAGCTTAAGGTGAAGCTACACACTAAATTCAACATAGATAAGTACTTAATTTTTTGTAAGTGGTATCTAACGCTTTCATTAAATTGTCGATTTTCGTTACTATTTCTTAGCTAAATAATATTTGAAATTTTAAATACAGTGCCTTTTCAAAGCGTTTTTAAGTCAAATGCAATCCTTTCATCAACCCCACAACCATTTTTAAAGAATTAATTTCCAGCTTTTACTTCCTCCAGGCCTGCTTTTTCCAGTATTCTCCAGGCCTACATAAACCGATGGAAATAAAGTCCATCTATCATTTAATGCCGGCGACGGCTCCTCTCTCAACTAAAACTCAAAATTGACAATTTACTAAAGCCCAAAGCACATTGAAGAAAGTTTTGTTCAATTAAGAAGAAAAAAACTGAAAAAAAACTTGGACAATCCCTCGGCTGCGTCATGTTGAGAGAACATGATGATTATTGCAGTGAAAAAAAAAGCTCTGTATATGTTCCCAATTACTTTATTGATTCCTATAAACAGTAACGCAGTTGAATTAAAGTATTTAGAATTTTTCTAGCAATTTTGTTCAGAATATTCAATCCCTTTTGATTTTTTGTAAATTTTGTGTCGTAAAATCTCGTTGTGTCACTTTTTTTTTACAATAAAATATCGGTTACACACTTTTCTTTTTGAATGGAAAATTCCCACTATGCTTAAAAATCGTTTTTATTTATCAGTAGTAAAAATTCCGAATTCCAGATTTTTAAATCTTGCGCACTTATCTCAAGCTTCCGCCTTAATTGCATGTTTCGAAAACGAATTTATGGGGAAAGTGGGTGAGGCTTCTTTGAGTCTACTAATTAGTTACGGTACTTGACTCTCTTCCACTATTCACTTACTGGCGAGTAACGAAAGGGCCATACGACACTTATTCAATCACGTCCTCGCCTTAACAATGTTACGATTCAGTGGTGTGAGGCCCTTAACACTTGGCCTACGCCTCCGACACCACGAGTCAGAGTGTCATTCCAATTGACACGTTCCGCAACCCGACTTTCATTTTAAAATTACGGTTAATTGAGTCATGCGCCACTATTTGTCAACAAAGACAATTTTGGGGTTACTGACAATTACACAGCACTAAATTGTGAAAGGTTAAGCGTGCATGGATATGAACTGTTTAAAGTCTAAAAGTCGTGGAAGGGTATGCGCAGAGCTCTAAAAACAGGCGTCCTCCTCCAAAGAGGGTTTGTGCACAACTGCTTTTTTACTCAGAGAGCAGGACTCTAACGGATTTGCCTAAAAAAAAGCGTGTCAGGGGAAAAAGGTAAACACAATGCGTTTAGAAAACAGATTTAGAAAGTAAAAGCTAGCGTATTAGCTATTAGATTTATTTTTAACCTCGATTTTAAACCTAACTTGATTAATTAATTAATCAATTAATTAATTTAATTAATTAACTTCAGTAAATTTTTTGAATTTCTTCGGCATTTCAGTGTAATTTTTTAAGCAAAAACCTATTGTACAAAATAGCAAAATGAGTTGGACGAATGGACAGAAGATATCTTAATGAAGCTTTCAAAACCAATAAAAGCATTGTAATGAATGGGAGGTAGGTAAGCCAGAATAAAAAATTATAAAAATTCAATTTAATTGACAACAAAAAAGTCACGGTATTCTCACATGTGAGAATATTGCTGTGATAATTGAATTGAATAATTGCTGTGATATCACAGCAATAAATGTTCACCGTATGGAACTAATTGAAGTACAGCTAAGGCAGCTGCTGAGGGTAACTTTGTCAATTCTGCACCTGAAAAAAGTTACGGTCAGCAGCTGCCTTAACTGTAATTGCATTCTTTTCCAATGCTATTTTTACTTCTTCTTTAAAGTGGCGTTCAAATGAACAGGAAAATTTTGTACAAGAGCGATGCAGAATTTTTCAATTTCCGAGTTATTTTTTTCTTGTAATTAAAAAGTGTTGCTAAAATTGAATTTTTCTTTCACTTATTAAATCATTTATCTTCTTCAAACAAAAGAATGAATAGCTTTTGATTCTGTTAAAAAAAAGTTGATGCAACTAATTTTTTAGTGTGCGCCGGTTCAATTGTCTTCCGGCCATTGACAAAAGCTTTGGAAGGAAATTGAAGTTTGCGCCAGTGTTCTAATTGGCTTTCCAGTGTACAGAGCCTTCCTTAAATAACGCCGAACCCGAAATCACTGTACTTATTTGAAACTGAACAGAGGACCATTAGATGCTTTGATTGTATAGAGCCTTTCTTAAATAAAACTAAAATCGAAAAATCGTGCTCGTGAATTATCGATCTAGAATTGTTCCGAAAAGAACTAAATAAGCAATTCCTTCAGATTTGAAAATTGAAAGATGTGATTTAGATTTTTTTTTAAAATGATATGATTTTGATGATATCAGATGTTAGTGATTTTTTTAATGACATTTTATTTTGAGTGATTTTGGTTGAATAAAAGTTAAGAATACGCCACTTGAGAAAAGCACTGTATATTCTCATCTCATCCGTTTGTTCTATATATAAAGGCAGCAGAATATTTGAATTGTAATGAGGGTACTTTTTGATTCACATTCCGACGCACGTTAGAGGCCCTTGAAGGGCCCACGTTTCCTTAACAATGGCTGAAGAGTGAGGTAACTCAGTATGCTCTGAGTTACCTCTCTGTTGACTTAAGGCCACTCTTCCAGGGTATTACAAAAACGACTTCACATGCCCAAATGTGCACAACACCAAAATGCAACTAGCATCTTTCGTTTAAAATTCCCACCGCAGCGCCTTCCTTTACGTCATTGCCTTTTTTTTTTGAAAATTTTGAAAAATTGCAGCGCACAACTCCACTTCTCCAACTTTCCATTGTTCTCGGCTGCCCCTCTTCTTCAGGTAACTCGATGGTGAGCTGAGGGCATACTGAGAGTTTCAAAATAATTCTGACAAATTTGCAAATGAAATGAATATACTCATTTTGAAAAACTAGAAACTAGATAATTTCTAAACACGACTTTTACATTACATCAACACTATGTCCATTGTTAAGAGTCAAAAATTGATACAATCGTTATGTTAATTATGGCATTTTCGCACGTTTTGACGTCAATACGCCAATTTCGCTTATGTTGAACGCAACTGTGATTGAGCATCGCCGTGATTTCGAACTATTTCAAACACTGTTAGTTATGGATTTTAGCATAATCATGTACAGAGATTGCTTTTTGTAAGAATAAAAATGGGAACATGAATCAAATCAAATATAACATGAATTGGGTACAAATTTATACTTAAATGTTTTAACTTGTAAATTAATTAAATTTTGACAAATTTGACTAGGTCAACTTAATTTTTTTGAGAAATTTAAATAGGTCAAATTATCTAAATTTTTATAAACAACTAAATCAGACATTAAATACCGTAATCTTGATAAAAAAAATAAATAAAAATTATTTTATTTAAAGCAATAAACAGTATCTCAAAATTAACTGAAAAAAAAACATGCATAAAATCCGAAAATAGTAAAAATGTACTCGACATTTTCTAATACCAAAAAGAATTCGTCAATAACTACTAGTTCAATTGATTCCTATATGAAATTCCCATAAATTCTTGCGTGACGTTAATACATCACCAAAATATTTGCTTTTAAACACTTGGAGATTAATGCAAAAAAAATTACCCTGACTTACAAAACAATGTATAAAAATATTTTATGAAAAGCAATAAACAGTATATCAAAATTATTTTAAAAAAAAAACTCTTAAGCATAAAATCGAAAATAATAAAATTGTACACAAAATTTCATGATACTGTAGCGGCTTCATTTTGGAAAAAAAACCTACTACCTCACTCGATTCCATATAAAATTCCCTTAAATTCTTGCGCGGCGTTTACACCTCAAAACATTGGCTTTTTAACATTAAGAGATTCTACAATGAGAAATTGAATCTTTATAAAATTGCAAATTTTAGTTCTCGATTGGTTCCATGCTGTGGGTGGAAAGGCATAAAAGTGTCGTTTTTGATTATATTGTTCAAAATAAAGTTTCAAAAAGTTTCTTTTATCTAAAATTTGCATTACGTTTTCTGCAGGGTGCCACCTGCAAAATCTGGTTTATGACCTACGAGATCAACCTGCATAAACATGTTTCTAAAGGTCATAAAAATCCCATATTATTTTTACCTCGCCATTGTGTGTGCGTGTGGCTCTCAAAATTAATTGGCCGAGATTTTATGGCCCAAAAAAAAAAAAAAAAAGTCACAGTGAGCTCATCCTGTATTTTTTTTTCATTTTAAAGGGTCCTAATTGCAAATTTAAAAACAGAAATTGGCCATATTTTAGAAATTAGGGAAATGCGTAGAGATCCTGAAAAATGGTCAATTCCTTTGGGGAAAGTGCTCATTTTTGTAGTTTTAATTTATAACCAACATTTTCTTCGGTATTCATTACGAGATTTTTTTTTCAGGTGCTGAAGCATCGAAGAGCTTTCTTGAGTGAATGATGTTGTAAATATTGGAAATGATTTTCTAAATTTCCTGCTGTTCTAAATTTGTGTTTGTTCTAACTTTTCACCACTAATTCTTCTTTCGCATCTGAGACAACTTTCCTCCGGAGAGTGGTGAAAGAAAAACAAAAGCTCTACTTTTGATTCACTCGGTAGATCTTAGGACCACCATCATGTTCCAGAGCCCTACTTTTACAAAGTCAAGTTTATCAAAATTAGGAAAGCGGAAGAAAGAGAGTAACATAAATCAAAACTAGCCGCTGAAACACTGTTCGAACGGTGAAAGCAGCGAGAAAGTTTGCAGCACCTGTAAAAAAAAAGTATCGGAGAAAGCATTGGAGAAAAGTTCACCTTTCAATGGTAGCAACGAAAATACGGAAATTCTGAAACGCCGATAAATACTAGGGGTGAAAGTGGCGAGAAATTGTGCAGCACCTTTAAAAACATGACGTGAAAGTAGTCGAAAATTGTACAACGTCTTCAAAAACATGATAAGAAAGAAGTCAAAATTAAATATTACTGGCCAACTGCAAAATAAGAGGTGAAAAGAAGGGGGTGAAAAGAGGGGGAAAAGATGAATTAACCTTTTGAAAGAAACGGTGAAAGCAGTGGGAAATTGTGCTACACCGTTTGAAACACGCGGTGAAAGCAGTGGGAGACTGATTTATCCGACTTTGGCTCAATTTTTGACAATAAAGATTTAGTTACTTAAAAATGCCACTGTATATATATATATTTTATACATTTTAATAATCCATTATCTACTCCAAATTCTGCAGGTCAATTGTGTAAATTGCACAATATTTTGCTGAATATTATTAGATGGTGTTAAAAGTAATAGTTCTGTGACTATTCTAACTTTATCACGTCAAGTGAATTACGTTGAGTACCTTCTGAAATGCTCTGTATCTTTTTTTTAAATAGAGGCCGCATTAGCAATCTGTGCCCTAACTAGTTTAAAAAAAGTCACCAAACTCACTAGCTCGAAGTTATCAAACTTTTTTGTACTTTTCTTGCTTGCATATCAAGAAAGTATTGCCATTTTTTAAAGATTCTGTATCTTTTGAAAATTTGCTTTAGTAGTAAATAAAAATAAATTAAGGCCGCAATCACTACCTTTACCCAAATTAACGAATAACCAAATAACTAAAGAAAATACATCAGTCATTCACCTACGGGTTAGCAAGCATTCTTACCTTGTTATTATTTGTCAATAACACTTTTTGAATAACTTCTGAAAGGCTCTGTATGTTTTAAAACTTTTATGTTTTTAAAACTAAGGCCGCATGATTTCAAATAACGTATCACCACACACTTAATTTCAATTTTTTTCTTCAAAGTTTAGCATTGAAAATGCGTCATTTAGGGGAAAAATATTGACTGATAATTTTTCAAATTACCATTAAAACTGCGCCATGTAAGCGAAAAATATTTGTTGGCTAGATTTCAAATCAAGATTAAAAATGCTTGAATTTTACTTTTGTTAATTGCACTTTCACTTTATTTTCAGCGTTTGAAGTTATAAGGCTACCCGGCGGTCGAAGATCGGTAACCACCGAGATAGACCTCATCTTGATGACCTCAGAAGGCATCGAAC
>JAQFYP010002993.1:0-11648 GCA_034694865.1 Bilobella braunerae | reverse complement strand
GTTGACGGCGTTGAAGTTGTCGCCGGCGTTGACGTCTCACCGGCGTCTCCGGTTGTGGCTGGACAGGATGCGCTGGGTGTTGGACATTACGTTTTCGGCGATGGACGTTGCGTGCTCGCCGTTGGACAGTACGTTCTGGGCGCTGGAGAGGGCGAACGGCTTGGCGACGGCTTCACTGATTTTAGATTTCAGACTGAATCGGCTTCAGTATTTGAAGCAATTACTAAACCTGATTTAACACGATTGACAATCACTATTTGTCACTAATTGATTGTATTAAATTAGTTAATTAATTCGGCAAATTATTAACTGTCCTCAAATCCAGAAGCAAATGTGAGAGTTACATATTTTGTGTTAACAATTTAACACGACTTAATTAACAATTTGATTAATTCTAGTCTAAAATCATTGACCCAATTAGTTTAATCCTACTTTTAATTGTTCAAAGCAGCAAACAAGATTAATTTTCAATAACTTTTAGTATTACTTTACGAAATTCCACTTGTAAACATGTATCACCTTTGACTCGTTATGATTATGACTTACTCCAAATGTCAAATAAACGATTAAATGATTTATGTTTAAGAATAAAATACGATTTATGAAATTGTTCCTAAATTACATTTGCATTCATTTGCAAGATTCTAATTAATACTTTCATAGTCTAAATTTACTGACCAAACAAGCCAGTACTTTGACAGGAGAACAAAAAAAAATTAAAGTTAAATGTTGTCAATGCTTGGACAGGTTTCTTTGGCTAAAAAATAAACAGGTTATCGTAAAATGTTGCTTGTTAAATTAGTTAGAATTTGTTTTAACTTTTTAAAAATACTGTTTTTATAACATAATTTTATATAATTATAATTAAATTTTATAATATAATTTAACAAAATTTATGAATGATTTTCAAATTATTTAGGCTCATTGTTTAACAGTTCATATAAACAATATTTTAAACGTTTCAAACAATTTTTGTATTTTTTATATTGTAATGTAACAATATTCTTGACCTTTGACCACCAAGGGGGTAACTGCGGGTTAAACAAAAATGAATTGAAACTGGGCCGGATATCAAGAGACTCATATCCGAAATCAGATTTGAGATATCTTGAGTAGGTCCTGAGATAATCGCGGTAATTTGGACAGGCGGACAGACAGAGCGAAAACATAAAGTAGGGTTGGCTAGATAATAAACAGGGGTTCTTAAAATGCTTAATTCTTAATGTTAACTTTTCATAATTAGTGTTTAATTCTAATTGGTGTCCATTGTTATTTTAAAAAAAATACCGTTTTTATAATCGTAAAAAACAGGAATGGATTTCGAACCCACATCTTTAGTTTTTTGGACTATTGCTGTAATGAATTGAGCTATCCAGCCTGACTTGTATAGTGGTAGGAAATTGTGGAGAGATATGCGGCGTAAGGACGCAACTATAACAAAAGTCAATGTAGTTTTCAGAGCAAGTTTTATTTTCAGGCTAGTCTAAATGTTTAACTCTAAATTTTTAATTGAAAATTAGGTAACCATTTATGAGCAGACAAGCCGGAGCCCGACATGCGGAGTTACTTCCGGATATGACGGTTACCCTTCTGTGCAAACATGGATGCGTAATCGATGAATGACAGGTATTTGGTAACCGTGGTTACCTTGGTAACAGTGACTGAGCCCACGGTTACTTTTGTTTTGACAAGTTTAGCGATTCCAGCGACGTTTAAGATCGCCGATGGTCCGCGCACGTGACCCGCCGATGATCCACGTACGTGCCCCTCTTTTGGAGGGTCCGCTCCCTCAAGCGTCATGATTGACTCCCTTGGATAGCTAATGAGGACTTTGAAGTCGGGAATGTGAGACTCGCGTATGAGAGCTACCGTCATTTTGCCAATGTTAGTCACGTGGTAGTATCCGCGTTCGGTTGTGGTGTTGGAGAGCGGGTCTTAGGAGCCGTTAACGACGACAAAATGCTCTTGTCGCTCATTCAAATACCGATTAACGTCTCGAACCGATTGGTACCGAATAACGTATTTTTTTTTGTCAATTTCGGCTACAGTCTCGAAGCCGCAGCGACGGAAAACCATTTGCTTAGGAAACTAAAAAATAAATTTTCAAAATATGTCAAAACTGGTTTTCAAAATTTTGTTGGTATTAATGGCAATTATTTTGCAAATGGAGTCGAATTCGGTGAAATGTAGAGTGTATTTTTTGTTTCAGCAATGAATTTTTGCCGATCCATAACCCGTACAATTTTGCAAACACGTAAAACGAAGTTTTCAAAGCATGTAAAAATGGGTGTTTGAAACACATTTGCTGGCAACTATTTTCCGATTTGAGTCAAATTTAGAAATGTACAGAGCGTTTTTTTTTTATTACAAGTCGTTTTGTCGCGTGCGAATCAAAGCTAGTTAAAAGTAGTTTTCAAAACATGTCACAATTGGATTTCAAAACATGGTTTGAATAATGTTTTTCCTAATGAAGTCGATTTTAGTAAAATGTACAGTGCATTTTTATTATAACAAGCGAAAGAGCTGATGGAGGCTCGTCAAAAGGTTCTGAAAGACGTGACGACGATTCGTGAGCTCAAGCTGCGTCTCGAGAGGTACGAATCTACGACGTCCATTTTCAATGGACTTTAATTAACTTAATTGCCCTATCTAAAAAAAAAGTAAAATTTTTTTAAAACAATTTCTTCCAAATTTCTATTTTTTTTTCTCAACAAATTAACGCCAGCGTTTACTTAAATTAAAATTGTGTTTTTAAATAACTTATTTTACGGATAAACAGGAATGCTAAACAAATATGGTTTACGAATTTGTAATTAATTGGTAAAATATAATTGATTAGTTAATCAAGTTACGAATTAATTAGGCAATTAATTAGCTCCACTAGTAAATGTGAGCATTCCATAAGTTTGTGCTTAAAAAAGTTACTCATGAAAATGTTTAGAAATAGTGATTGTTTGTGATTGATTCCTTTGCATATACAGTACATTTATTAAATCACAGTTTGTAACATTTTCGAGTTTCATAATTTAATTTCGAAAAATACAGCCAGTACAAGTTTTCTTTTCAAGAATTGCAACGAGTTTGCTAATAATTAGGCCTAATTATGAATGAACAACTTAAATTTCAAATGGGAAAAACCATGAGAGCAGATTTGGTGGCGCCATGAGGCTCGGGGTTACTTCGGGTGGAGACGGTTATGGTTATGACGCTGCAACTACCCCAGGAAGGTTAGCATTCAAAAATCCACCGTTTTCAAATTTGCTGGTTTTATACTCATTTTCGGCGCCTTTCAGCGCCATTATATACGCTTCCAAAATTTGCACGTTATTAGTGGGTTGCGTATTCGTGCTCTTGCACTTCTGTATCACCGTTTCAATGCACTCGGCCATGGACACGTCAGGATGATCAGGGTCGATGTATACAGTAACGTATAATTTTGTCCTCTCGTACTGGTAGGTGGAGCTGGGGTCCGCCGGGGGTCCGCTCACTTTACCCCCTGTCCAAGGGTACGCTGAGGATCCGCTTGCGCTACCCGCTTTCGAAGGGCCCGCACGCCAAAGCGCCATTATTGATTCTCTCGGGTAGGTAATGAGGACCATGAAGTCGGGAATGTGAGAGTCGGGAATGAGGGTCATGTTGCCATCTTTGTCCGCATGGTAGCATCCGTGAGTTGTCGTGGTGTTGGAGAGGGCTTCATACGAGCCGGTAACGACGCCGTTACGCAGTTTTCGCCTATTCAAGTACCGGTTAATGGCTTCAGCCAAATTGTAGCGGATAACATATCTTTGGGCAATTTCGTCGGGGCTCTGGTAGCCGGCGGCGACGATACAGTCAATTGCAACACATGTCTTCAATTCCAAGTCATCTAAGAATCTAGAGTTAATGCAAAATTTAATTACGATTTAGCAATTGCGATTAACAGAAATTAAGATAATTGGGGTGAATTTATTTAAAAAGATTTAAGTAGAGGTAAAATATATTTAAATAGATTTACAATTATACTAGATAAAAGTTGATGATTTTACTTACTTTGTGAGTGCAAGCGTTTCATAAATCAAAAGCGTCCTGCAAATAAAAACGATTTGAGTTAAAACCACCGGGAAATCAAAGCAGGTGAGAGAGGTGAAGTAGAAGTTATCGTAATGTACAGAGCATTTCAAAATTGGTTATACATTTGCTAGAGACTTGATACATTTGATTGGAGATAATAAGTTACGGAGACTTGATTATGTTCAAATATTAGAAAATTTAAAAAGAATTATGGTCGCTATCAAAAGTTCAAGCATTTGGGCATTCTGTTATTCTGAATCTCTCTGTACATTTTACAGTTGTGGTAATAATTGTGCTATGACGTAATCGCATTACTCTAAATTTTGCCTGAGAGTTTTTGCTGCATAGGATTCTGAGCTATTTTGAACAGTTTCAACTTGGCTGTAAATACAAGTATAATGTAATTATTAATTTTAATTATTAACTGCAGGTATGATTAATTATTTTATTAACTATGTTCAAAATTAAATTATCTCCAAAAATCGTTTTATCTTTCAACTTACTCTTCAAAAGGAAAATCCGTGTTCAGTATATCTTTGTACTCTTCCATAAGCTGTTTCCTATAAATACATTGTACATATAGTTTTGAGTGTATACAGTCATACCAAACAAGCCCATCCTAGACAGGTTACAAAGGTGGTAGAATACTTGATAAATAGTTCTTCAACAATTTAAACAATAAAACTTGTTTGTAAAGATTTTTTAAAAGTCAAACTTTAAGACTAATTCTAAACAAGTTGTCTTTTAAATATTAGTGTAGGGCCGACAAGAGAGACAATTCTGTTGACAATGTTGTAGGACGGGCTTGTTTGGATGTGTCATAATCAGACATCGGACAAGAAAGATCTCAAAAACACGGTTTTGAGTTCTTAAAAACATATTGCATTTGGCCAAAAAAAGACATAAAAACTTTGTTTTGTTTTCTCTCGAGCTCATTTTACAAATTAAATGGTGATTTCTGCAGCAAGAGTATCCAAGAAACAGACCCATTGCCATGAAAATAAATTTAAAAAATAGTTTAAAACATCCTGGAAAATGTGTTTAAAACTTAGAAAACCTACGAATAAGGTCTAAAAACAATATTTCTTATCGGATGTATGATTATAATAGTGATATAAAGTGTGACGTACCTGTAGACATTTATGGCCTCTGTAGCAGCCACGGATTCCGAATATTTGCTAAAGTCTTTCACAGTTATATTTTCCTTATTTTTTTTTGACTGTAAGTGTTTTTCCCACATTTCGTCCGCTTCCTCCATCTTGAGCAACTCACTTTTGTATCGCGGAATAACTGCGAGGGTTACTTGGTAATTATTTTTTGCAAAAATTTCTGCGGCTTCGTCACCATAACCCCCGTTTGTGTTTTCTCCAACCAGAAGAACAATGCGCGGCTTCACGCCAATCTTTGGCGTGTGACTCGTCAAGGCGTCCAGCGTAGCGTTGTACAGCGGTCGAGCGCTGATAATGCAGTTTTTCAATTTTTGATCAACAATTTTGGGAGAAGCAGAGGCTTGTGCAGTAGTGGACGCTGAGGCTTGATGCGCCCTACTCTTAACCTTCATGACTCTTTCGGCATACTCTTTGCCAATTGCACTAATTTCTACCGTGGAGAGAACAATGGACGTGGCAGAATGTTTACCGGCTTGAACAGATAGAGTCAGGAGATATAAAGTAAGAGTTGAAATGAGGATAAGGCGATACATATTTGCTGCGAGATAGGTTGGGTAGTGTGAGAAAGAAAAGAGATTGGGTAGGTGATGATACGAGACTGAAAAAGTTGGCAGTATTATATAGGGAATTCATTCGCTGACGACAAATGTAGGCAATGTGGGGTTGGGTTGGTAAACTGGATTCTTGTAAGGGATACTATTTACAATATTAATATATTGTACTATACCGTGCGATTCACAAGAAGCTGAACAACCACAACTATAAACTTTCCACAATGACCGAGGGGCCCCAAAAATGGGCCCCGATAAAGTAAACTAACAATAAACCGTGTTAAAACGGTAGAACCAAGTAGTGTCAATACAAATGCCAGACAAATTATAATCAATATTAGAATAATTGATTGAACTTAGTTAAAATTTTAAAAAAAAATCAAGGTCAAAGGGGGCTCAAGGGTCATAAAAAACATGATAACTTTTTGTTTCATTCAAAATTAGGGTTTGACTTTGAAGGGTCATTTGGAGGTCAAGGGGTCATTTCCAGGCCAAAGGAGGCTTTGGCATCATTTAAACTAGTATAACTTTTCGTTTCATGCAAAAGTAGGGTTTGACCTTGAAAGGTCATTTTGAGGTCAAGGGGTCATTTCCGAGTCAAGAAGGGCTCTGGGGTCATTCAAAACATCATAGCTTCTTTTTTTATGTAAAAGTAGGGTTTTTTCCTTGAAAGGTCATTTTGAGGTCAAATTGTCATTTTGGGGGTCACTGGGGGGCCACAGAGAAAAGTGTCCCATACGAGTGTTGTACCCATATACAAGGGGAACAACTTTTGTAGGGTTCATTTTTCTTGTTGTCATAGAATGATATCATTGACCTTGACCTTTGACCCCCAAGGGGGTCACTTCCGGTCAAACAAAAACAAACTTGAACTGGGCCGGATCTTAAGAAACTCATATCCGGAAACAGATTTGAGATACGTCGTGTAGTTCCTGAGATTATCGCGGTACTCGGACAGACAGACGGACAGACAGACGGACAGACGGACAGACATTACGAAACCATAACGTAGTAGACACTACTTAATAAAGGGGACTTTTAATGGTAAAAAATACCGCGTTACCATCTGCTATCTTGACAATTCTCGTCATCTCCTTCCAACCCAACGATAAGGAAGGAAGGAAAGTCGTTTGTTAAATTGCAAATATGTTAGCAAATGTGACTAGACGAACCTTAAAATTCGGCACCTCTGTAGCTACGATGATAAACGGGTAATAAGTTTAAAGTTGTATTAAATTCGACAAGCCTGCCAAACATGCAACATTAACCAAATATATTCCAAGATAAGTATCTAGTGACCGATTGCTAGTAAGTGGATAATTACAATAAAGAACATAATTGCAATTAAGGAGATAATTACAATTAACCGGAGAATTACAATGGAAATTAGCATATTTCAGATTTTAAAATATTGAATTGAAAACCAAATAATTTCTGAATAGTTTTCCCACGTACAACTCGCCGTCGTTACGTCGAATTTTTTTGGCGGTCAATTAAGAGGACTTTGTGCTAGAACGGGCATGTTTGGTCAGCTGACTTAAATTGAAGCTGAAACTCAACCTACTTTACCTCTTGATTTCTAGCCATATCCTTATCCTCTCTTACCATGATTACTATCCGTTATGGGGATGTCATACAGGATTTCTTTTGCGTTATCGTCCGCACTACCATAGTTTTTTATTACTTACAACAATTTCTGTATTTCTCAATCGCAGAAACTACAATCCCCTAATTGCTTTGGTAGGAATTTGAGCAACTGACGCGGGCAATTCGCCGTTCTTGTTTTCCATTTTTTTTTGCTACTAGGTTGGAGGAAATTGAGAAGGAAAACAAGAAATTTTGTTTTCAATTTTGTCGAACTCATGGTAGCTACATGAGGACTTGTTTTTCTACTACTACTACTCTACTGAGACTCTAAGCGTTAGGAATGCTTGCAGCAAATTCAGAAATAGTGGCCAGTTTTCCTCGAATGGCAACTTTTTTTAAGAAATCAGACAGTTTAGATAAGAGATATTATTATCCGAGAAACTTGAGGTCATCTTAGATATCTGGAGATGTCGTTAATCTGTCGTTAGCCTATTGTATTACTAGAAACATCCGATTGTATGTAAGTGATCTAGGTATTAATTTAAAGTGACTCTTGTTGACCATTTATCTGCATACCGTATGGTCATCTGCTGACTTCCAGAGGCCTGGTCAACGGTGAAAGGGCAAGTTAACGTTGAGCAGTCAGTTCAATAGTGTCCAAAAAGTAAATCTAGGAGCCAATGCTTAAATGTAGAAGGAGTTTTATTACAACCGTTACGGACGCACACACACAATTACTAGGGTGAATAGTAGTTGTCTTATTTTTTGATGCGTCCGTCCGGTCGTGACAATTATTGCTTAGATTATTGTTGCTTAGATTATTGAGCTTAGATAATGGCGTGCTCTCGTCTAGATAATTATTAGAATGTATCTCACTTTTTTAACTGATTACTACTTGAGTGCATCGTTTTAACACAGTTTATTCTGTCCTGTCATGTTGACTAGCCGTTATGGAAATAAGAAATAGTCCGCACTAAATAAATTCTGATTAACTTCAACACTTTCTGTTGTTTCAAAACGAAGAAACTACAATCCCTTAATTGCTTTGCTAGAAACTTGAACAACTGACGTGCGGAATTGTTCATTCTTATTTTTTAATTTTCTAAACTAAATTTTAGCAAATTTTGCAGATGCAAAACAAGAAATTTTGTTTTCAGTTTTCTCGAACTAAAATTTTTTTATTGAGGTAGCTACTTGAGAATTTGTTTTTCAACTTACTCTAAGAAATGAGTGAATGTTTGTTACAAATTCAGAAACGTGGGCCAGTTTTCCTCATACGGCAGTTTTTTTAAGAAATTACACAGTTTAGACTTGAGATAATATTATCCGAAAAACTTGTGATCATTTGAGGTATCTGGAGATGTCGTTATCTGCGAGGAACCCACCCGACCCTATTGAAAGCACTTCTAGAAACACCCTATTGTATGTAAGTGATCTAGGTATTAACAATTGCACTTCAAAACTACTGCATTCTAAAACTACAACTATGTACCCATAATACAATGACATTCCAAAACTCAAATGCTCTTCAAAGCAAAAAGCATACATTGGTATTGAAACAACTATGATAAATCTTCCTTGGGTTACAGAAGTATGAATTTAAGACTATTTTCTTAAATTTTTTGCTAGTGATGGCCCCTGGTTCTGAATTTGTTGTTTTAAAAATTCTAAGCAGGAAAAATAATTTCTCATGTAGCTACCTCAAATGAAATGTAGAGTTGGACAATGCTGAAAACAAAATTTCTTGTTTTACTTCTCAAATTGCTTCAATTTGGTTAAGAAAATTGGAAAATAAGACTGAAGAATTCCGCACGTCAGTTGCACAACTTTCTAGCAAGAAGTTACTTAGGAAATTGTAGTTTCTTTGTTTTGAAACAACAGAAAATGTTGCAGTTAATCAGAATTCGGACGATAACACAAAAGAAACTGGAACACGGTATCATATTCCTTATTTCTATAATGGCTAGTCAACATGACAGGACAGAATAAACCGTGGTAAAACGGTGCACTCAAGTAGTGTCAGTTGAAAAATGAGACACATTATAACAAAATTATGAAGACAATTTGTTTCCTGCCAAAGGAAGGTTTGACTGGAATGTAATTCTGAAGTTACGCGGCATTTTGGGGCGAAGGAGAGGGGTCAACGAAACGATCTTGATTTATCGTTTTGTGCATTTCGTGTTAGACTTTGAAATTTCAATTTGAGGTCAATGGGTCATTTTGGGGGTGAAAGAAGCCCGGTTATCGAATCCATTTTAGGATTTTGTTTTATTCAAAGCAGTGTTTGACCTTAAAATGTCATTTTTTTTGTAATTTGGGCCAGTTAAAGGAACAACTTCTGTAAATGTTTTTTTTCTGGTTGTCATAGAACGATATTATTGACCTTGACATTTGAAGCCAAAGGGGTCATTGGGGTCATCGTTACTTTAGGTCTACGAAAAAGTCATACAGCTCCTGCCCACTCCTACTTGCTTTTGAATCATGGCGTTTAGGGTAAGGATTAGATCTGTTGTGGACTTCCCTGCTTGAAATCGTATTGGAAACTTAGAGATTTTTTTTTGTATCTTCTGGTCTAACAGGAAAGGCGGTTGCGGTTGGTTAAAATTGAAGTAAATAAATCGTTGCAACCCAGTAGCGTACTGTACTCGTATAAATAAATAGGGGTCATAAAAATGAGAAGGGTCAGGGATATTGTGGGTCCTTAAGACTTTTATTAGTTGTTGTCTCTTACAAAACTAGAATAATTTCGAAAAAATCGATTTTACTGTTTTAGGAGTAATGTACAGAGTCATGAAAAAGGGATCATGTGTCCCTTGGGTCATTGAGGCTATTCTAACTTTTTACTTCATGTGAAAATATAAAATTTCCAAAAATTCGAATTTTCAGTTTTAGTTGTGTTTTGGGGGTCACTTTAAGAGTCACTTAAGGGTTCATGGAATGGGGGTTAGGTGTCACCTGACTCATGGAGACTATAATTGTAACTATTCATTTCACATAAAATTGGCAAGAAACCGAAAAACCCAACTTCTCGGCTTGGGGGTAAATCGTGGGTCATCGAAATGAGGGAGAAAGAGTCGACCCCCATGACCCATCTTCGAACTTGACTCTACTCTTGACCCCGAGAATATTTTCCGGAAAAAACACTGTTGTACTGTTAATTCTTCAGTTAAGCCGACTTATTAATTACTGTTTTTATTTGCAAAAGCAAAGTTGTGTTTAATCAATTTAAGCTTTAAATGAAGTTTCAGCATTAACATAGACTTAGATGGAACTTGTCGACGGTCTGACGGTCGAATATTTCTGAAAGTATATTTAAATGAAGAAAAATTGACCTTAAAAACTAGAAAACGAGTCAGCAGTGCACCACCAATTTTTGTCGAAAAGTAAACAATTAATAACCTAATTAAGGTTTTTTTTAAGAATCGAAACAAAATGAAGTTTTTTGTTGGTCTAATCACTTTGGGATTGTGTTTAAGTGTCAAAGGAGAGATCACTTACACTTTCAATTTTACTATTACTGTACCTAATGGAGCTCGATACTGTGACGGTAGAAAGCCAGGAGAAATCACTGTAACCAAGTCAATTGTAGAAGGAGAGGATTCTAAAGAGTTTCAGCCTGCTACCGCTCTATATGGGTAATTCCATTTGCGTTTGTGCTTCTACTTATTGCTTTGAAATTTAACAGCGCTCATATCCAGCATTCTACATGATATATATATCAGTAAAGTTAGTAAATAGATATCTCTCAAAGAACTAAATTGCTGATATTAAGATATTATATTCAATCAATCAATTGAAAGAAGGGTTTTCAACATGTTAACCTGAATAGAAACAATAGGTTTAAACACCAATAGGTATAACTCTCTTAAACCTAATATGCTTATGATACTTTACGGCAGGATGAAGTAGGCAGAAAATTATTTGTACATTTTTAATACAATAAGCCCAAAATAATTAATACTATATTGTTATATTTTATATTAATATAATATTGTTGGTACTCAACTTAAGCAAAGTATATGTGAAGTTATGTATCTTATCTGGCTAATGATGCAATGTAAACAATTTTCTGGATTAATTTGATGGATTACTTACAAGCACACCGCGCGTCGTGATTCCTTCAGATTAAGCTGAAACTTGGTAAACGTCTTAAGCCAGTCATAAAACTGACCCCCAATTTTTATTTTTTCTCCATGGCCATAAATTTTGAAATGTTTTTTGAAAAAACGATTTTGAGATGGTTCCGGAAAACCTTATGGGATTTAACACGTAATATTTGAAATTTTACGTG
>JAQFYP010002992.1:0-11653 GCA_034694865.1 Bilobella braunerae | reverse complement strand
ATTTTAAATTCAAACATTGCGTGAGTCGAGGTTACAGTTTTAAAAACATTTTTCAAACCTAAAATTATCTGTTGTTTTAGATTTCAACAAAGGAACAGAGGAATTTGCCAAATTACTCCTTGTCCGACTGGGTGCAGAATATTCAATTTGATTGCAGTCGACTGTACAACCGTAGCGATCCTGCTCACACTGTCATGTTCAAGACTCTGGCTCAAGCCAAAAGAATCATTGCTGCAGCGACAAAAGCCGTAAATTTTTGCTACGACAAAGATTGGTACAATTATCCATCCACACTCTAGTTTCCAATTGTTAAAAAGTATTACATTACTTTGAAAAATGTTGATCTTGTAGAAAGACAACATTCAAATATTGGCGATTGCTTCTTTTAAAAAAATGAATGTTACCATAGTAATTTATCGTTTGGATGGACGCTAGTTTCCTGTGCACATTGAGAAAACAAAGGAATATGACTAAATAAAAGAAATCCTGAAATTTGTAATTTTTTTAACTTTCTTGATTTGATATTGATATAATATCTATACAAAAGTTATTTGAATGATTGTACTGAGCAGTAAATTCCTCTTCCGTTTTTCTCTATGGTCAACGGTTGATTTTATATGATTTTTTAACAAATATTTTTTCGAATTTTTGAAAGTCCAGAACCGGAAGTCGGACCGATATAAAAATATATCATTAAACTCGTAATGACCTTAAGAATTTGTTGCGACCATCGGTGACCTCTATTTCGCATGTCCCCTTATCTAAATTCTAGCCGTAAAATTGTAGCCTTTTTTTTAACTAAATATCCTATACTAATTGTTGCATTCTGTAGTCATACAGTTTTTATTAGCCCATTGTATAATGGAAGTGCGTGACAGATAGTAAAAACGTAAATAAATTCGAAAAGTGAAAATAAATTTTAACATTCTTACCCATACTCTACCGCAAATCACCGGAATTAAAATCAAATATTGGGAGAAACTTCTCACAAAATTTTTGATTTTGACTCGCAATGAGAGCTGACGTGCAAATCTTGTCTTTTAGAATTTGAATCAATTGCAACTTCAAAAGAGTAAGTTATTAAGGTCACAAACACTCAATTCCCTTTTCACAGTAAGCACTTTACCGAAAAGCCCGACAGCGAAGCGCACTGCAATCGCTAACGAGGACACTATTTTTATTTTATAGCCTTGTTTCTGGTAGCATTTAATTTTAACATGACAAAATGATGACTCTAATTTTTAGTAATTATCCTTCAAATCAAAATCAAACTCCGTTCTTATTGTAATTCATGCATAATATTTTGCTTTCCAGGGCTACATTAGGCTTCGTGCTTGTAGAAAACCACATTTCATGTTGAAAAAAAAACTTCTCCCAAAATAAAAATAATCAATGCCGCAAACTATTTTTTGAAGGCATAAAAACATATAAACACTCAAAATATAAAATATTGCATAATTTTTACTTAACAGTTTGAGAAGTGGAGAATTCCGTATATTCAGCTATGAGGGTAACGTAATACCTCTGCTACAGGATGGAACTTACTTTTAAACAACCTAACCGCATGCTCGTCCCAGCAAGGCAGGACAGTTGAAGTGCCTCAGTTACGGCAACAATGTTAAGTTCTGTTAATTTTTCCAGAAATAATATTGCTTTATGTAATTGTTTGTGCAAGACCGTAATTTATCTACGATGCACGGTGCTGCACAATATAGTAAGCCTTAATATCTCTTCGACATGAACCATAACGAAAACTTATAGTACAACTAATAAGTAATGGGAAGTACTTATTTGTTATTGGGTAATGAACTGCGGTGGAATTTTGAACCCGCAGCAATGCAATTCTGATTTACGTAAAACGTTGACTTTAAATGTAGTTTTTATCAATTTGCAACTGGCGAAATTAATTAGCATGAGCATTTCAATATTCCAGGATTTAATCAGAGTCCATATTATTCCATCTCATGGCGCACCGATTCTAAAAAAGGTATTACACAAGCAGCAAAATTAATTCAGCGAGAAATTTTGCCAAATTTTGAGGTTGTACAGTCCGCAGTAACCGTCATGCGCTTAGCACCACGTTTTGGTGAATTTATCTAGTCTATACTTCAAATGTTTACAAGGACATAGGATCAAATCAATAATGCGACGCGTAAAAAGGGCGATAGTACGGCTGTTGCAAACCAGCGCATTAGAATTCGCATTAGTGGCTTAATGCCACTTAATCTTTGAACCCTAACAATTACTCAACGAAATAGTAAAGACGAAACATTGTTTGGACATGGAGTACCTTGTTTAAGGGCCGTAACAACATGGTGGCCCCGTGAATATTTGCCTATAAAAATAAGAAAGTTGAAACAAGACTCTATCTGCAGCAAAAAAAAAAAATGCATATCAAACGCATATAAGGATAATCAAGTAGTACGTAAGTGCGATGGAGTGTAGCCAATCAGTGCTAATACACAAGGGACATTTGCTAATCTGCTTCAGCACGCAGTGCTCTGCGTTCCAAAATTCCTAAAAAAAAAATCTTACTACAAGGTATGCCATGGGTAGGCGCCAATGATGTATTACGGTAAACAACATTATGAATGAGTTAGGAAAGAGGAAATGTCGCATTAAGCTCCGACATTTTATCGTTATGACCGAAACCACGCAGAAAGTCTAGAGCATCGTGGACAGATTTACGACGATAAATTAATGATCAATGAATGAGCTGTCATGCGGTCATTTGCTATCCTTCCTTTGCGAATGTAATTACTTAACAGAAATTATTAAGTTTAAATACTTTTTAAAGTTAATTAGATTCATTTCTCATTTTGTAAGTTCAAAATCTAATACTCTTACTACACACTATTCAAGCTGTTGTGATTTGAACACTCAAACGATTTCAAATTTGCAAATTGCAATTTTTTATTACAATTAAACTTTTCATTCTCACAGCTTGCGCGAAGAAAAACAGAGGAAAGAATTATAGTATTTAGAAATAATATTGCAATCAATATTTCTTGTACTATATAAAGTGTTAGCTGTACAGTTTTAGTCTGTCTTAGCTAATTGTCCAAAAACCAAAAAGTAGTTCTTATGACTAATATTGATTTAGGAAATGCCGCTGTCAGATAAATTGATTGATTTACTGCTTACAACAGAACACTTGCGTGGAACTTGGAAATGACGTAGACTCTGATCGTTAGAAGTTGCATCCATGGTTATGAATAAATCGTTTTTCACTTAAACCAACAACAGCCTGACCACGCTAGTGTGAAGGACGAGTATAAATACGTTGCTCTCTGCACCAAGAACCTGACAGGTTTCAAAATCTGTAATAAATTACTATTGCATTGACTATTTTTTAACTAAATGGCTTTCAATTTAAAACAATCTTACAGGTAATCTATTTCCAAAGCAGAATATCGTTTGAGGAGTAAGAGAAGCTGTTACTCAAACAAAAATTAAAGCAAATATTGCAGCCCATGCAGTAGAAAAATATAATCCACATGCCTAAACCTAAACCTGAAAGAATACGCGGCTGTAGAAGCGAAATGGCAAGCCCGAAATATTGCGGATGCAAGGAAGGGGGCTTTTGTCAGATACATGGTATCTTTAAACGATGTTTACAACAGCCAAACAAATTGCTTATGTGACGTCCCAAACAATGAAGTACAAAAAACGTCGTTAACAGCAAAAAATCGCTATGAATCTGCGGCTATTGGAGGTGTAGTTAATGGGAAACAGGTTGCAATCTAAAGACCAGCACCAATGGCGGCCTGTTAAACAAATGGCTTATGAAAACGGCGACACATGAAAAAATATATATTCCTAGATGCCAACATTTTCGAAGTTATTGTAAAATTGGAGCTGGGACACATAGCGAGAATAAACGCGAACAAGACTCAAAAATCCAAGTGGAAGAGAAAGAAGGAATGGTGAAATTATTAAAACATGATGACACAATTGGTTTTATATTTGCACACACATGAACCTGCTGATTCATCTGACGATAGAATTTTATCAAATACTTTGAACAAACACCTTAAAAGTAATAGCACTTCAAAAGACAACTGCTGAATTGGACAATCAAATGAATTCGTTGAATCATTTGTTAGAACAGCTTGTTTGAGTTAAGTCAGGAAGCGACGTACGTGCTACACTCAGCTGCAGCAATAATTTGAAAAAAACCGTTGTTCCATTTGAACGGTTCCGTTTTGCGTCACATGTTCCACGGTGACAGCGGAGCTTAAAAGTAGTAAAACTAATTTAACGTCAAAACCTTGTTCGACAAATGAGCACCCAGGACCATAAGACTGGGAACCGAGTAATACAAATAAAAACAGGTGAAACAAGGTTCTGTCTACTACACGAGGCACATATTGTTGATCGATTCTAAGGTTAAAAACTAGATTTATAAGGTGAGAAGGCGTGTAGCGCGCGATTGCTAACATGTAAAAGGTGTCTTACTATATACTCCGACTTACATTTAGAACGCAATGCCTTGCGTTCCTGAATTTATGGTGGGAGCAATCCTTACGACGACAAGGTATGCCATGGGTAGGAGGCAACGACATCGTGATTTTCTTTTGGAAATTAAATGAATGGAATAGGAAATGCTGCATGGCACTTCACTATATCGGCGTGAGGAACTTATCAACGTAAGAGGCCTTGAGCATTGTGGACAGATTTACGGCGGCAGATTAATGATCCATAAAATGACATGTGATATTTTGTTATCTTTACTCTACAAAAGTAAATATATTTTTAGTTTTCAATTTTTTGTCCTAAGACGGGATTTATGCTAGTCCTATTGATAAATGAACCTTTAGGCATCTCAAATGTTTTTGGTTTATATACCGGATAGAAAATTCTAGACAATTTAGACTTATTTTAAAATTTCTTGTAACAACTCTCATTTTAGGATCTTAGGTTAGGTTTAGCTAGGTTAGGTTAAGATCACTTGGGAATAGTCTTACTGAAAATTTGTACTTTCTTTGGTACGGGCAGGAGACAAAGAGGAAACGTAAACTGCTGAAGTTTAAAATGAAGCCTTTTCAATTCAAACTTGCGTGAGTCGAGGTTACAGTTTTAAAAACGTTTTTCAAACCTAAAATTATCTGTTGTTTTAGATTTCAACAAGGAAACAGAAGAATTTGCCCAATTACTCCTTGTCATTTGGGCAATTTGATTGCAGTCGACGGTACAACCGTAGCGATCTTGCTCACACTGTCATGTTCAAGACTCTGGCTCAAGCCCAAAGAATGATTGCTGCAGCGACAAAAGCCGTAAATTTTTGCTACGACAAAGATTGTTACATTTATCCATCCACATTCCAGTTCCCAATTGTTAAGAAGTATTACATTACTTTAAAAAATGTTGATCTTGTAGAAAGACAACAATCAAGTAATGGAAAAAAATGTATGTATGTAAAAAAAAATGGATGTTACCATAGTAATTTATCGCTTGGATGGACGCTGGTTTCCTGTGCATATTGAGAAAACAAAGGAATATGACTAAATAAAAGAAATCCTGAAATTTGTACTTGGAAATTTTTTGAAGTTTCTTGATTTTATGATAAGGTAATATAATATTAATACAAAAGTTATTTGAATGATGAAGCTGAGCATTAAATTCCTCTTCAGTTTTTCTCTGCGGTCAACGGTTGATTTTATATGATTTTTTTAACAAATAATTTTCGAAATTCTGAAAAATTATAAGTCCAGAACCGGAAGTCGGGTCGAGACAAGCAACGTATTGATGAACTCGTCTTGACATGAGGAATCGTTTGAGCCCATCAGTGACCCCGGTTTCCCTTGTCCCCTTATCCACAATTTTTTTTACGACACTATGTATAGGCTAGCGGTAAGGAAATATCACAAGCATAATGTTAAACAGCTATGCTTTTGAAATTTTCCAATAATTAACATTGTTATTAACATTTTGTATAAGAAATGATTGGTTTTAGTTGATGTCAGGTTTAGGTTAGGAATTGTATTATAGTTCAAACGATACGTAACAGTTAAATAAATTTTATACTTTTTTTTAAATTTTTCAAAGAGCATAGTTCTGATCAGCTGATAAACTCAGCAAACAAGAATGCAAACTACATTGCAATCTACAATTACATTATCTATCAAATTTCAAATTTTTTTAGGTAGAACAATTTGAGGAATAGCGTTCGAGGAATCAGTAAAAAATGCTGTTACTCAAACAAAAATTAAAGCACATATGCAACCTACGCAGAAGGAAATGATAAACCACATGCCTAGACCTAAACCTGCAAAAATACGCGACTGTAGAAACGAAATGTCAAGCCCGAGATTTTTTGGATGCAAGGAAGGGCGCTTTTGCCAGATACATGGTATATTTAAACGTGATGACAACAGTAAAAAAAATTGCTAATGCGACGTCCCAAACAAAACAAATAATGAAGTACAAAAAACGTCGTTATTAAGGAGAAATTGCTATGAATCCGCGGCTATTGGAGGTGTAAATAATGGGAAATATAGGTTGAAATCCAAAGACCAGCATCAATGGACGCCTGTTAAACTAATGGCTAATGAAAACGGCGGCACATGAAAAAATATATATTCCTAGATGCCAACATTTTCGGGACAACATTTGTCCCATTATTGCCAACATTTATTGTAAAATTGGAGCTGAGATACGTAGAAAGAATAAACGCAGACAAGATTTAAAAATCAAAGTGGAAGAGACAGAAGAGACGGTGAGATTATTAAATCATAATGCTACAATTTGTTCTTACATTCGAACACACATGAACCTGATTTGTCTATATATAAAATTTTATTAAATAATTTGAACAAATATTTTCAAAGTATTAGCACTTCAAATGACAATTGTTGATTTGGACAAGCAAATAAATTGGTTGAATCATTGCTTAGGACAGCATGCGTAGTGGACCCAGGAAACGACGTATACGTGCTAAACTCAACTGCAGCAATAATTTAGAAAAAAAAATCGTTGATCCGTTTGAACGGTTCCGTTTTGCGTCAATGATTCAACGGTGACAGCGGAGGTTACAAAGTAGTAAAACTAATTTAACGTCACAACGTTGTTTGAACAATGAGCACCCTTGGTGAGGACCATATTTCTGGGAACCGAGCAATACAAATAAAAAAAGGTGAAAAAAAGTTCTGTCTACTACACGAGTCAAACATTGTTTATCGATTCTAAGGTAAACAAGTAAATTTAAGGTGAGATGGCGTGTAGCGCACGATTGCTAACATGTAAAGGATGCCTTACATTCTAGTCCGACTTAGAACGCTTTGCGTTCCAAAATTCATGGTCGGGACAATCCTTACGACAACAAGGTATGCCATGGGTAGGAGGCAATGACATCGTGATTTTCTTTCGACACTATGAATGGAATAGGAAATGCTGCATGGCACTCCGCCATTCTAAGTTTAGGCAACTTAGACACAATTACTTGTAATGCATTTGATAGTCACTCAAACACTGACGGTACACTTGGTTATAGTCTTAGTTAAATTATATTACACTTACTTTATTTAAAACTAGTTTAGAGTGCACTTCTAAACGGAAATAAAACACAAACACTTAAAAATGACGTCTGAGTTGGTGATGGAGCAGTGAACAGAATGGCAAGCAGGGGTTTTTGTCGGATACATGGTATATTTAAACGTGTTGACAAACGCAAACAGATAACTTGTGACCTCCCAAACAAGACAATGACGGAAGTACAAAGAAACGTCGGCTTGTTAAACAACTGGCTAATGAAATAAGCGACACATGGATAAAAAACTATATCCCAAGACGCCGATATTTTTTGAAACTATTGGAAAAAAAATGAAATATTTAAAGAAAAAAAACAGACAAGAATTAAAAATAAAAATGTATGAGATAGAAGAAATAATGAAATTATTAAAACACAATGCTAAGATTGTTTTTACTTTTAAACACACTTGAAGCTAATTAATCTGACGATGATTTTTTGCAATACTTTTAATAAATGTTTTCAAAATACTTCTTCAAATGACACATGTTGATTTAGACAATCAAATGAATTGGTTGAATCATTGCGTAGAACAGCATGCTGAGTGGACCCAAGAAATGACATACGTGCTACACTCAACTGTAGCAATAATTAGGGAAAAAATTGTCGTTCTACTTGAACGGTTTTTTTTTGCGTCACCGATTCTACGGTGACCGCGGAACTTAAAAGTAGTAAAACAAATTTAACGTCAAACGTAATTGGAACAATGAGCTCCCAGAGGGAGGAGCATAAGACTGGGAACCGAGCAATACAAGTAAAAAGCATAAAACAAGCTTCTGTATTCTACACGATGCAAATATTGTTTATCGATTCTAAGGTAAAAAAAAAGTAATTTTGAAGGTGAGATGGCTTGTGGCGCACGCGTGCTAACATGTAAAGGGTCTTTGCCTCACTTCCAAAATTCATGGTGGGGTCAATTCTTACGACGACAAGGTATGCCATGCGTAGGAGGCAATGACATCGTGATTTTCTTTCGACACTATGAATAAAATAGGAAATGCTGCATGATATTCCACCATTTCAGCGTGAGGAGCCGAACAACGTAAGAGGCCTAGAGCATTGTGGAAAGATTTACGGCGACAGATTATCGATCAATGATCAATGACATGCTATATTTTGTTATATTTCCTCTACAAAAGTAAATATATTTTTAGTATTCCTTTTTTTTTCTAAGATACCAAACAAAGAGAGTTTATACTTGCTCATCTACTGAATACCCAGTTAATTATTTATGGATCTGACACAACAGGCTCTGTCCCATTATCAGTTTCTTCAGAATCATCTTAAATTTGAAAACAAAAATGAGACAAGTCTCCGTAATAACAGACAGAATAAAAATCGAATTAAATTCCGCTTACGAAAAGCTCGAAATTTTTCAAAAATGCTACAAACTATAGAAAACCTCTTTTACGAAAAAACAAAGAATAAGGAATCAACTTCAACTTATTTTCATTTTCCATAAAGCAAAATCTGAAGGTAAAGCGCATGTTGAGCCCAGTCTCCTTTCATTAAGGAAAAAAAAAGCTTAACACCAACATGCCATAGAGTCCTGACCATTCCGTTGCAAGTGCCTTTTCTCAAAGCAGAGCAACGCATAGAAAACAAAAAAAAATCAAGACAAAGAAGATGAGTGACGAAGTAAATTCTTATAAGTCATCTAATACCTCCCCCTTTAACTAACGACCCTTTTTGCTATTGGAAAAAGCGTTCTAAGAACAGAAAAGCCATTCAAAGCCCAGGGTATTTTCCGTTGTCACTACTTCCGTTAAAAAATATAAAATATTACTTAGAAATTGTATATTTTATACAATGTAGTATGCCTCAGCACAAACTTCAAAAACCATTTGGTTCAGAATACGAAATTGTTAAAAGGACGTGATTGGCTTTGAATTCTCAACGACTTTGTAGTTCAAATAAACTCTTCTTATAGGCCCCATAGACTTCGGGCCTGAAAAAGAGTATTATCGGGTAGTCGAATTTTTTTTTTCATGTCAATATAGAGAAAACCAAAACCGAGAAAACCTAAACCAAGAAAATACATATTATGGTTCGTACCGTTTTTGGTTTTGGTTTTCTCAGTTGCGGTCTTTCTCCGTATTGGTTGTATCGGTTTAAGTTTCTTGGATTTGATGGTCTCGGAAATTGACTACTTCCAAATTTTTAAATATACAAAAAAAAAATGAATTCTGACATAATTTCACAGCTCAAAGTAATTTCAAAATTTGAATAAAAGCATCTTCAACGGTTCTCATATGGGTTACTAATAGTAGCCAAACATACTCTTAACATTACGGTACAAAGGCAAATCTGATAAAAATTAAAACCATTAATTGGAAAAAGAATTTCAACTTAAATACATATGACAACAAACTTTCAAATTTCTCGGTTCTCGTTATCGGTTGTTAATTCTATTTGATTCAAATAATTTTGTAGGCTTAGCTCATGAAAGTAACCCAGGTCGAACAAAATACAAATGAGTGAAATTGACATGGCGCTAACAGCCCAGGCCATTTACATACAATAAATGCTGTGCAAAATTCACATCCTTTTTGGTACTGTTTTGGTTTTGAGGCCGTATTAAAAGCCAAATTTTGAAAAAAAAAAATGTATACAAATGTTTTTGCTACTTAACGCTCGTAACTCTGTCCTTAATTTGAGCAAACGTGAAAACTCCGAATGTTTGGAGAGTGGATTAATTCTTGAATTGGTCTTCATTTGATTTCTGCACATTGCCAACTCGATTGCATAACTTGATGTGTTGTTGAACTAAATTTAAAGTTTTTACATAATAATCTATTACACGACAATAATGCTTATGTTAACAATGATGAAATAGAAATACCTTCAGTCTCAGTTCCAGAGTTATTTCAGGCATGTTGGTATGTTATGCATGCATTCCAGGTATGCTTTGCTTCAACATTTTGTCCTCCATAAAAAGGAATTAACTCTACCTAAAATTAAATTAGTTATTGATCATGAGTGCGATTTGAATGCCAAACTATATATTACGACTTTGTAAAACAATTTCCAATTAACTAATTATTATGTTATTACTGCTGCAAAAAAAAATAGACTTAAAGTTGGCCAATTTCAAGTCAAATCACGGTGTAACAGAGCTTACTTTTATGAGGAATTTGAATAGTGGCCGCTTTGACGTTGGCAATTTGTCAGTTTTAGGATTCGTCTACTATTACAAGTTGAAAAATTTGCCAAACTAGATTTTACTAAAGGAAACTTTATCAAATTGTGGTTAGTTGTTCATGGCAAAAGAAAAAAGTGAAGTAGATGATTGCACGCAATGCTGTACTTCAATTAATTACTTTCAACACTAAAACTCAATTGCGATTGAGTTTTATTGCGAACTGCAAATGTGTTATTTTAAGTACCTCCATTGTCCATTGTATATACAAATCTCAAGAAACCACATAAATCAAAGAGTCTCAATCAATTCCTTCTATATTTACAGTTTTTCTTTCATGTCCCGCAGACATAAACATGTCGCTCAGTTTTAATTTCTTTTTGTATTATGAACAAGAGGTCAAATGCAATGATAGCCAGAGCGAATCCTTTTACGTTTTTTTACGGGATTTTACTCAAAGTTTTAATTTAATATATTCGACTTCTACATTCTGACGTTATATTCGCCGTTAAAGAGCAATATTCCCTCTACACACTTAATGGGCAAATGGTATTTATGATGTGAATTTAGGAGTAACGAGTGCATTTGACTAAAGCATTGTTTTGGCTGAACTCATACAATAAACGCAAAATGCAAAAAACTTGCTATTGTTATTGCTGTCTTTTTTACAAATGAACTTTCATTTGAAAAATAAATCCTGTACTTTGGGAACTGCTACAATGCTTCTCCATATCAAGAGTTGTAGAATTTTCTAAGCGTGCAATACGTGCGCTAACTCTAGCAAGTTGAATTAAATTTGGCGATTCTGGAAATGCTCTTAGCAATGGCACGTTGAGTTTCAACTTTAAAAACGATAAAAATGGATAGATTGGCAGAAAAACTCGGACACTCTATTTACGTCTTGCAATTGTATGTAGGCATAAATACTTTTATTGACGGTTTAAGATGAAATTTTTACAATTCAAATCTACGTATTCAATCCAGGT
>JAQFYP010002991.1:0-11658 GCA_034694865.1 Bilobella braunerae | reverse complement strand
TAGCAGGACCTCATCAAAGAGAATCAATCCACTAATTTTTCTAAATAACCAAGTAGAATGGCTCTCTAATAGAAAGTGATCTTTTTCGGAAGTAGCTGATTGATCATGTACCTTTGTAGAATTCAAGATTACAGTACAATTTTACAAAAGTCATTTCAACTAGTAGTAATAAATAAGAAGCCTCTCGAGTATGAATTTATTCTCAAATTGAATTTGAAGGGACTGTTGAACTTTTCAAGATCAAATAAAACTCAGAGACAACTTTCTCTGATGTCTGAGGAAAATTTTCTCTTTCCACGAATAGTAGGCCTAGGCATTGAGGCTAATATTCATATTCAGGAAATCCATTAATTTATTCACTGTAAAAGGATCAAATGCGTAGGAAGAAACCTTATGTTATAGCCTCCCCAATTGATTTTACTTTGAATGCTGAAGTCGGTCTAATTCGTTTTATGTGAAGTCGAGATATAATCGCTGATTTACGTCTAATAATTATTCGATGCATTTCAGGTCATCGTTTATCCAACGAATCAGAGCCTTCAGCGATTGGGTGCTGTTCTAGCTCTCTTCGGGATTTGGACACTGTCCTGTCTCCTCGCAGCGCCCCTATTTATCTGGAGGACGCTCAAGCATCTTGACCTGGATTTTCCCGATATTGGTCTCAGCTCCGTTGATTTCTGTCTTGAAGAATGGCCGACAGAGCACGGAAGAGCGTACTACTCCATTTTTACCATCATCTTTCAGTATTTTGTGCCTGTCACCATCATCAGCTTTGCCTATTTGGGTATGTCAACCCCACTTGCTCTCTCTTTCAATACGAAATCTATCAAAAGGTTAAGGTGGCACCTTGATGAAATTCTTTCCAATTTGTTAGACGCTCAAATTTTGAACGTCACGAACACGATCTCAAGATGACAGACAAGTTGATTTGGGTAGCAAACGACCCGATTGAAAAGTCTATCAAAGCCTAATGACAGAATCTTGTTACGTCGACACACCTAGTAGTAATAATCCGCTTAGCCTAGGCCATTTATTTGGAATTTTATATTCCCTTTGACAGGAATTTGCAAGAAGCTGAGGTACCGAATGAGACCTGGAAACAGTAATGTTGGCGCTGGAGCCACTGTATCCAGGACTGCGACCGGCGGTTGTGGTAGCGGCTGCGGTGCTGGTGACCGTGACAACCGCCGCGTTCGACGGACCAACCTTCTCCTAATTAGCATTGCCGTTATCTTTGGCATTTCATGGATGCCTCTCAACGTTCTCAACGTCGTGTCGGACTTGGATTTTCCATTTAAGGAGAATAAGGAGACGTATTTGATAATTTACGCCATGTGGTAACCTCCGATCTTTTTAGTTCCATCCATGCGAGAAAGCTTAAATTTTAGCCTTTTTTTTAATTAGCCACATGGCTGGGATGTCTTCTGCATGTTCTAATCCACTTCTTTACGGATGGCTCAATGAAAACTTCCGGAAAGAATTCAAGGAAATCTGGATATCGGTGAAAGCCTGTTGCTGTCGTCAACTGGATGCGCACCACGGTGACAGGGAGACAAGCTGTCGACTGGACCGTGACCATACTACGGTGTATTACAAGAAAAGCAAAGGTAACTCAGCGGGGGACGTCGAGGACGGTGACATTGAGCAGAGCACCTTGATTACCCAAGTTCTCAAATAGGTATAGAACACCCTTAGGAAAATTATTCAACCAATTCAGCTTTAAGTGCTAATTGGCAACCTCTATCGAATTATGCCAGAATTTTTTAATTATCATTTAAGTTATTTTTTGAAGTTCAACGCTATTCTGTAATTGCCAAAGACATCGTAGAGATTTGGATTTAATTAACATTGTATACTGTAATAGGTGTCAAATTATAATTATGAGTGTTTATTATAAAAAAAAATATAGGCAAGCCAAAAACTGCTAAAGCCGAACAAGAAAAAAAAAGAATATTCGTGTGTCAAATTTCGTGTCGAGATTTCCCAGTTTAAGCAAATTATCTTTAACTTAATATTAATCATCTAGTAGAAGAATAAAGTAAAAGAATTATTTCAAATTTAATGAAAACTTATACCGGTAGCACTCAATTCGTTATACTTTAGGAAATTGTTACGATAAACATTTATAAATGAAAATGACATACCAGAAAAGAAGCGGTTGGAGTCGGGAAAAAAACATGACAAGGTCGCGCTGCCGCAAGCTTGAAATTCAATAATAGCATGGCAAGATGCAAACTATCTGCAATTGACATCCGAGATTCACGATCTAATGAGGTATAATCCCATAAAGGGCTTCGCGCATCAAAAATTACACTGAATCTCTAGCCTACGCATTTCTATCGTTATATTCCAAAGCAGGCTTCATTTTTTAGAATTTCAGGTGTACTCGAAATAGTTCGTGACCTTTCGTTAGCGCCTTCCCTAGCCTGAAATGTGGGCGTAGTTCATGGTTGAAATAGAAACATGTTTTCCCGAACGTCCACTCTTCGAACATTTTGTTTTCTTTGCATTAGCTTTGACAGTGGACTTCATGGTTGTGTAGGAATGTAAGCAGCGGCTAAATCATTTTCAAAGCAGCGTTATGTATTACAGTGCCATTCTCCTAAGGATTATTTAGTAATTTATTTCTATTCCAAATACCTTAACTTAAATTTCATCTCACATAATTTTAGTAATCAATATATAAGGTTACAGGTCCTGAGATGTTTTTGCTTTGGAAATCATTTTGACCGTCAGCCATTTTGACATTTCACGCCAAAGAAGAAGTGTCTCGTAATTGATCATAGATTCAGTTGACTTTGGACATCGGTAGACGTATACTTCGCATCCATTTCTAAAATCAAACGAAACTATACTAATTGGACAACGCTTATATTGCAAGTAGAGTGGTCGCTGTACCTTCTCCTGCCTCGCAGCGTAGCGTCAATGTAAGAAAGTAATTTCGTACCCGGTTGGGACTTTAGGAGTCTACCGGCCAGTGAGCTCTCTTCTCCGATGAACCTGAACAGAATTAAAAAAAAAGAGGTCAAATGAAGGTCAAATCCATTTCCGGATTCGCTGCACAATTGATTACTGGTTTTCTGAACATTTAGGAAGAGAAAGCCCCGAGTGGAGTTTTAAGAGAAAGTGCTGCCTAATGTGCCTTGCCTGTTATTAATGTACCCTTGGCGTCCATTAGTGTCCCTTATCTTGAAGTGCGTCAATTGGAATAAGAGCAGGCACTTGACAAAGGGGGAAGATAATCCCTAATCTTCTACTAATGACCCACACGTCCTGGAATTATGACTTTTTCTCTGTCTTCAAAGGAAGCAGACGGCACAAGGGCAGATAAGTGGCAAAAAATGCAACAAATACCGAGATGCTCCGGAATTTTGTAGTGACAAGTGCATTTGTAACTGTAACCACTAAAGACATCACATGAACTTATTCAACGGAAGAAGGTCACATGTCAACACTTCATGTTTTTCTTAGAGATTCTTAGACATCATGAGTGATCCAAACCAAGCAAGCCCGTTCTGTAACGGATAAAACATGCAAGCAGCTAAATTCATTTATATAAAAACAGAGTGGCAAGATATCAAAAGTATGAAAAATTACTTAGTCAAAAATGTCCACGTAATGAATTAAGAGAATAGCTCATCAATTGGAAATTTGAAGTGTCTTTATCATGATGATACCTTTGATCCTCTAATTTAGATCGGACAAAATTTCTTGGAATACCCTTATCACTATCAAATTCATAAATAAGGAGCTAGTATTTCCTTGAGCATCATTTACGCATAGAACCATTTTTCTAAGGAATCCATCATTCATCATTTTTGTAAGGCTAACATGAAGTACTAGTTGAATTATCATCCTGGAATCCCGTGTTTGATTTCCTTCCAATAATTGAAGACTAGGAAAAAAATTGTCCCAAAGTTGAATTAATCAATTGAGGTGTCCTTTCATGTGAATCTCTTCTTTGAAAGGAAAGGCGGAGAATAAAAAACCTATTCACATTCACATCACAAATAAATAGCCTGGAAAGTCGAAGTGTAGCAGCGATGAAGGGAAGCTGATTTTTTCCAGGAAAAAATTCAATGAAATTGAATTGCTTCATACTCGCTTTCCCTGCAACCGGATTGTACTGGAAGCAAACATCTTTTCACTTTTTTATGAAAGTAAATTAATCCTCTCAACTTTCTTATTGGGTTAGGACGGCTAAAAGCCTGAGTCCCCTTAGAATGAAAATGGTCAACATAAGCCTAAATGGTCCTGCTGAGGGTTTTCTGAGGCGATTGAAAAGGTTTCGAAGCCCTTAAGGAATTCTCGAATTTCCACCGTCGACGTCCGTGGTGAGTCAAAGGACGAAAGTGGTTGTCTAAGGAGTTCTTGTAATGATTTAAAAGCAGTGAAAGCTTGGTGCTTGGTAAATGAAATCGGAAATCATGAGTGTATGTCGGCAGCGCCACAAAAATAGAAGAAGTAGAGCATCGAATGAATCCATAAGTAGCTTTTTATTATTGAAAACGCCTAAAAAATTTTAGAAGGAAGAGAGATCGGGTGATTAACTAAAATACAAGTGAATGGAGAATAAAATTAAAATTCTTCTCCATAGGACAGGCTTGTTTGGCTTTAGTTAATAAAATAGTTTAAAGAATAGCTACTGAATCGAACCGAATCTCTCAGTTCGAGAATCAATTGTTACGGTATTATTAAAATATAATTTCTACCTTGTTTCGTCCAGAAAAGCTACAGCAAGGGGTGAGAACTTGGCTGGATCCCTTGCAACTTCGCAAAGAAGGCGCAGACGGCAATCTTCTTCTGAAATGCGAAGTGTAGAAAAATAGTAGTCAAGCTTCTGTAGCCTCATAATCACATTCAGATTCGATGAAATGGGATTTCTGGGGAAAGCTCGCAGTATTGTGGTTTCTTCTTCATCTTGTAAATCTGTTGCTTCTTTCCTGGAAATCCCTTCAAGTGTCCTGGACGATGAAAGTGAAATCAAGTTGGAGGAAAGAAGGTCCCATACATCTTCTGAGGGACAACAAAACAAACAATTTGTAACTGAAATCAGTCATCGTCATACTCTGCAACTTGTTCATTTAATTAAAGGAAATCGAGTTGATCTGAAAATGAGTCATCTTGTGAACAAAAGCCATTACTCACAACAAACGTAAAATGTTGTTCATTCTGCGTTGAGCGTCAAATGTGTTACAAAAGCTTACTTCGATTTCCGGCTTGAAGTTAAAGAAACCAATGGTAGTAGGAAAACTTCTTTTTTACTGTTATAATTTGAAATTTGAAATTCCAAAACACAAAAAGACACTTATGAGGAAGAATCCTCTTACTTGGACTGATTCTCGACTCAGGGAATCCGCTTGTGAGTTTGGTCACGTTCCAGGTGACATGTCCTCCCGAGGACGTCGTCACTATGGTCACCGTCCTAAAAAGATGGCAAATTCAGCGCTGATATAAGATTTGACGAGAATCAGATTTCAGTTCATGTCCAGACCCGAAGAGAACCCTTTGCCCTGAGCCATGGCATGACCGTGTAATGCAATCTATACGGCAAGGTTGCTACTCTGAATCTGAAGTTTGGAACCAAAATGGAAGTGGACAAAATAGTTTTAAAATTTACCAAAGAGCCGGAAGGAGTAGAATCACCAGAGACATAACCAAATCAACAACTACTTTTTGTGTCCGTCGGTCTTCATTGCTTTCCTTCGACAAGGACGCCTTTGGGAAGGAAAGCGTCCCTTCCAATTCTGGATTCCAGAACTTTCAAAAGTAAGAAATAAGTGTGTCGTCCTCAATTTTTCTGGTTTTCCCTACAGGGACAAGAATATTGATGGGTCGGAGCCAGAGAGCTCCGTCGGTGGCTCTAATGTTGCGAATGGGGCAATTTCGTGCTGCCAAAAGTCTCCCAAATAATCGTGACCCCGTTGACACGCTTCAGTTCCACTCACCGTTAGGTCGCTTCTGCCGTCGTCATCACTGCGTTCTGGTCCCATGGGCTCAGGTGGTTCTTACCTCACTTCCAAATATGTGTTCCGCTGCGGTGGCCTTCATAGACAACGCGATGAAGCTCTGTCACAACAAATTGACACGCTTCTCAGCACTAATCAAGTGACAATCGACCTCCCCGCACCAGTGCGTTAGGCTAAGTCACCGAAGGTGACGCTCATAATTTTTGACACACCAAAACGGGAAGCGGAATTTTTTTTAAATAAAAAATTAGACTACAACCATAATGCTTACACCGACTATAATACAAATTGCTAACATGTCAATCCTCTCAGTTTGACGAAAATAATATCAATTAATTTACTGATTAACTTTCAGCAAGAAATTAATTGTGTTGTGACCTACAATTTCAACTTTATGTTTCTCTAATATGCTAATTTATTAAAGTTCTTTCAATTTAATTTGACTATAATTTGCTTATTACCAAATATTACAGTTTATTTTACACGCTATTTAAGAAGAGTCGTCAATTTGAATGCATAATTTAGGAATTATACATCATTTATTCAAGCTAAATAACCTAAACACTCTCTTGGAAAAAGCATGTTTTTTTTTCAAGAAATGATCAGGAAAATGGACAACGCAGCGGCGTATTGAAAAATGAAGAGGATATATTACTCCCATAAATTTTCTCCTAGAAAAAAGATAAAACAACTACGCAAACGGTATTAATGTCCCAAATAAGTTTGATCCTCGTTGGTGAATGAGGGTTTCCTTCCATTCCAGTAACCTTCTGCTATTTATTACACAAATAATGCCAATGGTAGGGCAGCCGCTAAAATAAAAGTAAACGTACAAAATTCTAAATTGAATAATAAAATTTGAATTATCATACTTTCGATGATTCAATATTTTACTCACTAAAAGACGTAGAAGCGTCTTTTAACGTAACATTACTGCAACATAATGCGTAATCAAAATATTTGCCACATAAATTAATTGAAGTTATCACAAGAGTTATAAAAATAAACTTATGTTATGAAATTTCAAATAAGTCCTCCAATTGAAATTAAAACGTTGTTAAAATTCGATGGAAATATGCAATATGTTAAAGAAATGAATAAGCTATTAAAATCTAAGTGATAATAGCACTAATTAAATTCAAGATGCTCTGGTGCTGTTGTAAATGGTCGTCAAAGTTGTATCTCGGCTATATTTTAGTTTTAATGTTGTTCATTATACTTCATTTTCAAAATTATTGATGAATGACGAGGATGACAGAAAAAAGTTATTCGTTTAATAAAGCCTTTTACAACAAAGGGATTCTATTACATCCGAGAACGCATACATCACTACGCTTGTACTTTAGTTCAATTTAATATTTATGAACAACAGCACCCTAATCCCTAATTTACTCTGTATAAAAATTACCACAAATAAAATGCAAATGTGTTTTTAAAAAATGAATAATTTCAGATATGTCATTTCTCCTTGTCGTTTTGAGACGGCTTAATACTTTCCGTGACCTTATTTTGGAAAACTCCATTAGAATTTGAATAAAAAGCGAATGAAATCCTGCTTGACATTTTACTGCTTTCAAGGCTGTCAAATTAGACATTGAGCCTCCTCTGATTTGCTCTAAATTTAAAGTTGCCATATTTTTGCAAAGAAAAAAGAAGAGAGGGAAAGGTGAGTCTTCGTCTCGAAATCTCTGAAGGGAATAAACCGGAGAAAGTAAAACGAAAGTCACTTTTCAAGTTTTTTTGGTTAGTCTCCTTCATGTTACTAGCAGCGGCATAAAAATGCAAAATCATCCCAAAGGCCACAAAATATTCTGCTTGAACAACGGCAAAATTCATTGCAATAAAATCTTGACTTTATTTGAAATTCAGTGGAAACTGGAGTACATTGTTCATTTTTTAGTATTAGGCAACAATCAAATTTTGAATAAATATTTAAAACAGTTGACAAAATTCGGTCGAATTCTAGCGATTAAGTCAACTTAGAACAAAAACAACAAAATAATAACAACCGTAATAGTTATAACATTGAGCCAGTTGAAAAATAAAAAAGAGTTTTGGTAAAAGTCGAATTTAGAAACCTTGAACATTTTGAATTACGTGGGAGAGGAGGGGGTCACTTTGGATTTGTCAAGTGTCACGTGTCAAGTTACTAGGTCATAGTCACCTTTAAGATTCTGTCAATTGGAGGTACATGGTCAGATGTCACGGAAACGTTGGGCCTTGTCATCGTCAGTTTTTCCTTGTCAGGGGGTCAGTGTCAGGAGGGTGCCTGTCCAAGTCCTGGTAAATTCATTAAGTTCTCTCTTTTTGTACACCAGTGTCCGAGGAGCCATTACCGTTTTGAGCAATGCTCCGCTGGGAAAAGTCTACAAAAATTAACTTAGCTACTTCTACTCGTCAATTAGTTAGCTATAATTAGGTTTAACAAAATAATGTGTCAGTCTTTGGTTGTAAGTGTAAAGTAGTTGGAAGTAGGTTGAGTATTATAAAAGTGTGTGTGTGTGTGAGCAGTAGGAGGTATACAATTCGTCTTGTCATCGTCGTAATTCAAAAAAGTGTCCCATGTCCCGCCTATTCCAGCCGCGAGGGTAAATGATTTTGAAAATAAACTGAGAGGTCAGAGGTCATCGTAGGCCGAGGTTGGTAGTGTTCATTGAGTATTTTGTAAGATTGGTTCGTTGACAGCTTAGCGTAGCGTGCGAGTCTGTGTGAGTCCATTTGTGCGTCTTTTCCCACCACTTGTCAAGTAAGTATACCATCCCTGCTAATCCACAATTTTCCAACCTAATTGGCTTCAATTAATATCACTTTTTTTTTGAAAATTTTGAAGGTGTGGCCAATGCTTGTGTCATTTCCGACGTCCAGAATCGTCACTATTCTTGTGATTAGAAACGAACTTTTTCTGGAAGTCCGAAGGAAGGAACAGTGTTAAGAAAGGACGAGACAGACTTTTTTGGCTAAACTGGCGATGATCCAATCTGAAAATTAAGAGAAAACACTTAAATTTTTCATATTAAAACTATTAACCCTTAATTGGCTTGAAATTTCGGGGCCAAGAAGTTGAAAAAGCAATGAGCTATGTAGCCCACATTCATGAGCCACTGGGCATTGCATTCGACCCCTAATTACTCCAAAGTAGGGAAAATGCAGTCAAACAGGAAATTAATAATGAGGAGCGTCCATCTCTCTATGTGAATGAACTCGGCCCACTCTCTCATCCTAAAAACGCCTTTAAAAGTGGGTCAAAGGTCAAGTTCAGGTGACTTTGGTTCGGCAAATCCTGTCCAACTGGCTCTCTTTACACTTTATAGTTTCATCTTCCTAACAGTATTCCTTTCTAGGTCAATCCTGCAACAAAATCTCTTCTTCCTCTTTTCATCTTTTTTCCTCGTAATTAGAGTCAGTTTTCATTGAGAAAAGGGGGGCCTTGAGCCACCACGGACGATGCGGAGTCGTAAAAACAAGACAAAAGTTTTCTCTGAAGGGATTTGGCACTTGATTAAAAAGGGAGTGAATGAGGACTTAAGGATCTCGGAAGTGGCATGCTAAAGAAGAAGGGACTTACTGGGCTTTACTGGCTTTTGTTGTAGGCCTCGTATACTTTCTCAATGGCTGACAGAACTTTTTCGGCGGTTCCGGCAATGTTGTAGGATCGGTAGGATCCGTAGCTGCTGGTTCCGCCACCGCTGTATCCACCACCGCCGCCGGATCCGTAGCTGTCCCAGCCGCTCGACCCAGAATTCTTGCTCAAAAGTGGGTAGATGACTGGAAAGTAAATAAAATAAATACAAGGGCAATTAAAAGTGTCAACTTGTGTAAACCAGACACGATTTCCAAAAGTATTAGCATACTTCACACCATTCTCCTCCACTTTACACTTCCCTTTTCATTTTTTCACGACCATGTTCCGTACATACGAAAACTTTCTCCAGCAAAAAGAACTTGCAGTAAAAGATAAACAAAAAAGTTTTCTAGCCAAATCCCATTTACGCCAAGTAATTTCAAGCCATTTCTGAGCCTTGAAAAAACGTTATATGAACTAAGTTTCAAATTTTGAGCAACAAGATGTTGACAGTCATGATGCATCATTTGTCGATACTTTAGATATCTAAAACAGCTAATTTTGAAAAAAAAAATGAAAGTTTTGAATTTTTTAAATTACGCGTCTTGACGGAGAATTCAAGTTAAATTCAAGATAAATTGCGCAACTCGTTATATTTACTTTTCCTTCCTTCGTTTTCCCCAACCAAATCTGCCATTTTTTCGAGAATGAAATAAAAAATGACTTACCAGCGGCCAATGCCAAGAGGACGATGATAGCACCAAGGGCAAGGAAGAGTCCAGTGCTAAGGTCAAAGGACAAACCAGCGTAGGTGTAACCGTAGGGATCGTGTCCACCGCCATACGAATTGTAGTGATATTGTTGCGAATATGGACCTCCACGACTCGCTTCATCCGTCACTGCCGACGGTGACTTGGGCTCCTCAGCTCTAACTCCAGCCAATAGGAGAAAGGCAATAGGAAGGGTCAAAACTACGGTGCGCAGCATATCGAAAATGGACTTAGAGGATGGACCTATAATCGAACAAAATGAAAACTGTTCAGAATTTTCAAACTTCCTTAAAACACTCAGAGCTTGAGATTCGCTGTGGAAATGTCAAGCCTCCTTAGCGCCGGATCCAAATCTTATAAAATTGGAATGAGGAGATATCCATTGAAGTTAATTGTTTGTTAGGCTAATTGACTTTAATTGAAAGGTTAATTGCTCTAGGCGTTTACCTGCTAGAGAAGGGACTGTTTCCACTTGGTGGTGGTGAAGCTAGAACAATCGAACAGTTTCTGATCTTGAACGACGCCGAGATGATCTCTTTATACCTGACCTCACTCCCCGTCAGTACTTGAGGGCTCCCCACCCTCGCAGTTTGGTGCAAATAAGTGTAAATCAACAATACCAAATTACAAGAATGAAGGTAGGCGCAGGACTCGGCGGATTTACCCCCCTCGCCAAAGTCCACAGCACCCAGCACTTTTCACTCGTAGTGCCAAAGTACTCTTACTACCTGCTCTTGAACTTGACCATTTAAACGCATTGTCAGAGATACCTGATCCACATTTCCACTTGTTATTCTTCCTTGGCGGAAGGCGAATCCTTGTATTGCAAAGAAATAATAGAAAAGTTAGCTCTAGGTCACCTTTGCGCACCCATATCCGCTACATAGATCGATTTCTCTAACTTTCTAATTTCATTGAGAAAGGGAGCCTAGCCTTGACAAGAGGCAAGGGCAGAGGTCATTTCCCTTAAGTACTCTCATTTCCATAATTCTCACATATGCGGACATCTTCAGTAAGAACTTGTATAGACAACAATTTCACTTGCTCGTCAATTTCACAATTTCATTTTGTCTCTATCTTTGTGGCAAATGGGAGAAAATATGTTATTGATGGAAATTGATTTGAAATTTTAGGATACATTTGGGAAGCTTTGGGAAGTAAGGTGGAAGTGACAAGTGTTAGATCATCAAATGCTTATGAGGACTCTGAATGAATTTGAAGATTTTTTTTAAGCAGAACCACTGCTTAACTTTATTCGTAGGGTGGGTTTAGCTTGGCAGTATCCTCGCTCTGGTGACTGCTATTTGCAGGGTCAGTACAATTGGGTCAAAAGAGTGAAGATAATGATAAGTGTTTG
>JAQFYP010002990.1:0-11660 GCA_034694865.1 Bilobella braunerae | reverse complement strand
TACTATGGACACAAATTGACAGAACAATAATGAGGAAGAATACTTTTTAATTCAGAATTAAAATTTACATCAAAACGCAATAAAACAACTAGTAAAATAAATCGGCATTTTGACAGAAAGACACAGAAACTCAATTAAAAATTTTCCACAGCCTTGAACTTATGCGTTTTTTGGTCTAATCAATGTATCAGTCCATCACTTATTTGACGTATGACTTACATAATAATCAACACGATTTACAGGTTACATATTTGTATACACATAGTTTTGATATATTAAAACATTGATGCAAAGGTAACAGAAATGTATCTCCCTTATTCTTAGGAAAGTTTAAAGTTAATTGAATAATGCAGAATAATTGAATAATTAAAATAAATTGCGTGAAAATTTGCATTACAAGGTTCTTAAATAGGGATAGGGTACTAACAATTGAAAAAATTACCGTTACAGACGTCCTTTTGTACATGTTGAATCCCATAATGATTCCGAAAAATAGTACAAATTTAAAAAATCTCGAAAAATTGATTTTAATTATATGCCGCTTAAGTTAGCATAAAAGTAATCTAATTGGAGTAACTTAACAATAAATAAACTACGTAAGATGCAAATTGTCGTGTATACGATCGCGAAGTTTTATTATAGGTGTAGTTGCGTTTTACATTGAAATGTAGTTTTGGGGTACATTTAAAGTTTTATAAACCAATCTATATACACGTACAGCAAACTAAAACGGTGATTATTTTGATAAATACAGACTTCAAGTCTTAATTTTGCGGCAATTTGCTCAAAGGGTTTTCAAATCCTATATAAACAACTGACAATGAAACAAACCCAAAAAATAGCGTTTTGTTTCTCAGTAAAATAAAATTTCAGTCTCATTTATAATTTCAGCTCTAAAGCTTTGCTAAAATTGCCTTAAGATTTACCGAGTTTTATAAAAGTGACAAAAATAATCACAATTTAATCAAACATAAAATTCCGGTCATATGACTTCATGTTAACGATAGTTACGGCACGCGGGTCTTCGTCCGTAACTTTTTTTTGGCCAATTTTATACTCTGTTTTTTCACCAAAGTAAAAAAAAAAGTAGAAATGAGGTGTGGCGCTGGCTTGACGTACCACCACCGGTGTGTCAAGTCATCATCATCTCTCTAAACGTATATTATATATTCTTTATATTCCCAAAACAAATTTAATTTTTAACAGTTTTCTTTTTGTGATTTGTAAGAGACACTGGGGAATTTCCTCTTTATAAAGGTTCTATAATATACGGCGTTACAATTTAGTTATGATTCAAAGCCTTAGTGTTACAAAATGTCAACATCTATTCATTAGAGTTTTCAGTTATTCACTTGACCTTTAGTGAACCAGATAAAAATATTTTTTTCTGTTACTTAAAATCTAGCATTTATGTAGAACCAACTCACTCATAAAATTGGTTCCTTTGACATCATCTTTGACTCCTGGACATCTAACCAACAGATTAATTCTTGTTCTATTTCTTGTGTTTGAAAAAAAATTATCATCTTTTACTACCAGAAACGGAACACGTGAGGCATTTGGAATTGTTTTTAAATGCTTAATAATTTATTTTAGCTTAATAAATACTTTTAAGTTTAATAAATTTAATTTAAAACTTAATTTTTTGAAATTAATTTACTTTTTAAAATTTTTCTTGTAATACTTACTGCGATTGTATGAAAATTATCACTTGACCATTGCCTGTCAACACATAAGAGGTCTTGTACCCAACGGTCTTGCACTGTTTGAGTTATTTGAAGCACATGCGCACCTATTTTCCACTTCAGAGTGGTTAGGAGTAGTTTAATGATAATTCATTTAGACATCGTCTCTGTATGAAAATCTACTACTCATTAGTTCTATTTTAAAGCAACAAACAAGTAAAATATCACTAGCTCACGTTGAGACTGCCACAAACTGGTTTTCTGCTAAATTCTACTAATTCTGGTATTACAATACTGTTGAAAATCGGAATTGTTTAAAAAACGAGGAGTTAAATTGGCATTTAATTTACACACAGTTAATTTTGATTACCAATTAGTAGCAATTTGGTTTTTATTACCGAATTTTACACATAAATTGGAGTTTCTAAGTGCGCTAAAATTTTTAAATAGCCTAAACACGATCCCCAGTTACTTAATTGCTGTTAAACAGTACAACAATTATTTCTACAAAAATGCGCTTTAAATTATCAGTAGCTCTACAAATTTTTTTTTATACTTTAGTAGGCTGTTTTACGGCTTTTTGAAGGTGAAAATACAAAATATTAAACTGCGAACCCAGAAGGTACTTGAAATTGAAAATGCAGAAGTAAAATTTTAAGTTTGAACAGGATCATACCTGTTCTACTGTCTTATTACGCAAGTAAATTAATAATTAAAAGAATAGCTGAGAAGCACATTTTTTTCGAAATTGAACTTATATAATACTTACATAATATATTATAATATTATTATTATTATTATAATAATATATTACTTATATAATACGTACATCTTAACCCCATTGACACATTGATTTTGAGTACATTATATTGTCTGCATTTAGGTTCAAGAAGGTGAAAGAGGTAACAAAGTTAAAAATTACAGCAAATAAAATTTTGAAATATAATTCAAAGGCAGCCAAATCTCTAACCCTTTTTATATTAGCATTGCCTATCTTACCATTAGTAGAAAAATTGAGCCTGGAACCTTAAGAATTGTGCAATGTTCTCAAATATGCAATTGATCTTATTCCTTTTCCACCTTTTTTCCATTTTAAAATTCCTCCTATCTTTCTGAATTGCTATCCGCAGAATTAATAGTATGGACATACAGTCTGTTTTTCCAAATATAATATAACGAAGGGCTTAAACAAACGTGCTTAAACGAAGCACATCATACCGCAATAAAGGTTTGTTAAAATATTGAACCGCATTTTAGTTTGCCTAATTAGATAAATTTGTTAAAAACAACCGCTAAAATTTCAGGGCAACGAGGAGGTGCATGTGCAGTTTTTCATTAGGCAAAGCATAATCTAATCTACAGGCTAATTAAATTTAGGCAGAGGTTGGGTTATTAGTAAGTACTATTCGCCTTTGGAAGTCAAAGAGTTTTTGAAAGTTGTCAACACAACAATAACTGGTAACACAAAATTAGGGTTACTATATTTTTTTTATTAGAGACACTCATTATTTTGCAAAAATTCTTCAAAAATTCTCTTTCACAAAATCACAAAACATTATTTTGTTGTAATCAGATTAACTAAAACAAAAAAATGGCGAACACATGCGTCGACAGTTTGCCCACAAAAACCATTTCCGAGGAAGTTAAAGACAAGTGGATAAATGCTACTGCAATTCGAAACAATGAGGTTTACGGCAACTATCTCGTCGCCTCAAGGCACATTGACAAAGGTGAGATCTTGCTCAAGGAATATCCACTGACAGTGGCTTCATATGGAGAATCAGATGAAATACCCTACTGTCTCACCTGTGGTAAGGCACTCGCAAAGTCGAATCGTTGCGGTAAATGTGACTGGCCAATTTGCGATACGACTTGTGAAAATGTAAGTAGTTGCTTTTTTACTAACGTGTGATATTCATGATTTTTTAGTTCTAATATAGAGTAGAAATAAAAATTGATATCTAACATTTCTTAGGATGCGTTGCATGCACTTGGCGAATGTCCAATTCTCGCCGCAAATCATGTCGAGCCCCGTATGACAACCAGATCAGAATATGCAGCTATTGAAATAGTTCGAGGTTTGTGTCTCAAGTCCAGGGACGCTGTCAAGTGGAACAGAATTTTGTCGTTTGAGGCGCATGTTGAAGGCCGAAGGTCATGTCCAACTGCTAATGCTTTAACGGAATTTATTATTGATTTTGTTCTTGAGAAATGCAAGCTTGTTGAATTCGATCGAGAAACACTAGATAAAGTCATCGGTGTGTTTGCAATCAATACGTTCTTGGCGGTAAAGGACACTGGAAGGAATCTGTCACTGGTGTTCGACAAAGTCACTCTCCTCAATCACGACTGTGACCCAAACACAAATCGCATTATAGTCGAAAGAGAAAATACGGATAATAACGAAGTACTGATGAAGAAGCTTTTTATTTTAATAACTGCTAAGAGAGAGATTGAGAGTGACGAACCTATTACAATTTGCTATACGAACCCAGATCATTCTGTCACCGAACGACAGAAGAATCTTAGTTCATTATTTTTCTTCAATTGCAAGTGTACACGATGTGCTGAAGAATTATTACAAAAAGTTGAATTAAGGGGTGACAGTCCTTAGATAATTCAAACCATTATGTGTAATAATATCTATAATTGGGCCTAAAATAAATGGATATGCAAGTTTTAGTTGTTATCAATTTCTAAATTAAAAAATTAGAGCGATAATTGATGAATCAAAATGTGGAATTCTTATATTGAACTTCATTTTAGACTTCTGTTGGAAATAGCGTTGATATTATAATAGTCTTGTAATGTAGGGTTTTGCTTTACTAGCTAATTCTAATTAAGTTAGCCTTACAACTTAACCCTGAAAACACAGTTTTTACATCATTTCCGCTCTGCAGCTACGAGCTAGTAAATAAAACATAGCGAAAATTAAGTGAAGAAGACAATATTTGTATACCCAAAAGGCCTCCTTCCATTTTGCTTATAAACTTGCAGCTAATACAGCATCCCCAGTGTCGGGCGTGTGCAACACAAGATCCATTGATTATGTAAAAATTGCATTAAAATAAATACTAAAAGTCGACAAGCCGCTTTACCGTAAGAATTACACAAAAGTGAGTGTCGGAACACAAAACGGATCAAAATTCAAGTGAACGGGCTTCCACAGTTGTTTTGCTTAATAGAATAGCACACAAATTGAGTTTGACCAAATTCTGGAAATTATATATTAACAATAAGTTAAACAACAAAGCGCTGCAAGCAGATAATGTATTATAGGTAGGATGAATTTAACAGGAATTTTTATTAGCAAAATTGGAAACTACCACGCTCATGTTTGTAATACTTTCATGTGCATACTTGTACAGAAATAAATAATTTATATTTTTGAAGAATCAACTCGTAACACAGTTTAATTATATTTTAGCTCATACCAAAATTATGATATGTGCACTTTCACTACAAATATTACCATTAGGCTGAACACCATCTTACGCATACCGACCCTTGTTCAACATCCACGACCGGAACTTTCCAAACGACAGAGGATATGGAAATTAGAAGATAGGTTTTCCAACAGTCTGTGTCAGAATTGAAAAGACTAGCATCATTTGCATAGAGTCACCTGCGGTTATGAAGCGAAAGCTGCGGCCGCACCTGATTTCAGGTTGGTGTACTCCCTAGTAGACTAGACCCGTAAAACAGCAGAATGTAACGAATAGTCAGTTGATTCCGCTTGATTGCAACATGTATGCTACTGAGCTCCTTATCCTTACCACATCTCTACCCTTCCCTTCATATTGACCATCCGCTCTGCGGGAATGTCAAATAACGCTCCTTTACTTTTACCTTTTGGTTAGTTACTTAGCTATAATTACAGGGTAACAAATAATCACATAAATGCGACAATATTTACCGTAGAATCAATTCATCTCTTTAAAAAATTATTGCACGTTTTTTAGCTTACATAACTTCAGCTCTACCGTATATTGGCTGGAGCACCTAAAGACTCACATAATAAATATTGCGACAATTCTTAAAGAAATCTCCATAATTTTATTCAAATTAAAATTCTTACAATTTATTGAGATAATTTTGTTTAGATTAAATTGTAAATTTTCTTAGTTGACTTTTGGCACCATGTCTTACCGAAGTTGCAAATAAGAGACTACCAAACTTTTATAATACCCTGTTTACCTAAAATGGGAAATCGTGCGGCATCATAATTCATAACAATAGATTTACATAAAGGAATTTACACGCGTCACGGAGAAAAGGAATGCTCGAAGAGCAAGACCCAATTAATTGAGATCAGTATACTTTGTATTTTATTATTTCGCTGATTAGGACAAGTTGGGCAAAGCATTGTTTGCAATATAATAAAAACCACCAAAAAGTTTTTATTTGTGCAGACACAAATCTGTATAGAAAGCTCATACTAGACGCAATTTAGAAGTCATTGTTATAATGTAATATGTTCTGTACTATCTAGACTTCTATTCAAGTTCATAGTCATACATTTAGTCCAAACACGCGATACATGTTTTTTTTTTAAATTAAATTGCAAATGATGATATTTAAGATGTTTTGTAAACTTGTGCAATAGATTAGTTTTGCTTGTGTAATGCAATGCGTAGCTTACATATTGTGTTGCAAGTATCTACACTATTGTATCTATGCTACTGTTTGATTTCATGTCATGGAGCAATCAGTTGGTGTTACGATCCGACAGCAACTTGCGGCCCACATAGTTGGAGGGGAAATTGCACTAACGGCACCTTGCAGTCACCAATTAATATTGTACCTGCTGAAACGACAAAAGAAGTTTCCAAGAAAAAACCAACTTTCTTTTTCAGCTCAGAGTATTTTGAAATCAACGACTTTACGCTATATAACACCGCTAGAGCTTTGGCGCTTGCTCCATACTTTGCCCGAAACGTCACAGTTAAAAAAAGTAACCTTCGAATAAAGGGATCTATTTTGAATGCAACATTCTACTTTCTAGAAGGACAGTTTAAATGGGGATCTGGACATATGTTCAAAGGTATAACGTTATTCAACAACAATTATTACGTGTACCGTAACGAATTTCGTTGATTGTAGAAAACAATGTGTCATATGGTTGGATGAGTTAAAAATTAAAGTTAAATTAAAAGAACGTGCATGAAAGTAATTTAAAAAACTACATGAAAATAATTAAAAATTTACGCTTTACACGCTACTATCATACTTTGCTAATTTTTCACTACAATTACATATGAATCTCAATTACTAAATGAAACATTTAAAACTTGCCTTGAACACACCTGGTAAGTTTTTGTTTCAATGTAATCACCATAAAAAGAGGAAAATGAGCTTGGTTTATCAAGGTTGCTATGTTTACAGTACCATATTAATAATTTGTCATGGCTGCATTGCATTAAATTAAATTAAAATCTTAAAAAAAAATACACAGCTTACCTTTCAACTGTTGTCAATGAAATTTTTTCCATATCTGTAACAATTACTTTGATTGTCCAATTCAAGGTAGAATTGGAAGTATTTCAAAACGTAAACAAAGGATACCTATAGTTACCTAAGTTTAACATAATCTATTTGTTTAAGTCGATATATTTAATATTAATATACATTTTATGAACTGAAGGAGAACGCCATCCTTTGGAACTGAAGATGTATCACAAACAAATCGACGGACCTCGCGTAGTAATGATTTCCATTTTGTTTGGACTGACAAAAGCGCCAAGCAAAGCGCTCACTCCAATTACTTCAATGCTCTCAAAAGTCTCTGAGCACAGTACGCCACCCCAAAAAATGCCTAGTGGGTTCAACCTAAGTAGTCTATTGCCAAGCGTTTGGGACGTATTTCGCTACAACGGCTCCAGCACCGCGCCACCATGCACGGAAGGTATCCTTCGAATCGTTTTTACGCAAAAGATGCCCGTGTCTCATGCCCAAATAAACGCATTTACGGCCCTGCATGATGAGTACGGAAATGATATGAAGAAAACCTACCGTCCTCTTCAAGCAACTTATACTTCCAACCGGAAGACTGTGCTGTGGACACCAATTAATAGAACAATAATGAGGCAGCACACATTTTAGTCTTAGGTAAAAGCTCGAAGATTCAAACAAAGCAAAATTGGTCAACAGTGTTTATAAATTTATAACTTAAAAAAACACTTCAAACTCTATTTTAAGATTTAGAAATATTATATAGCATCACTATGACATGACGGATTTTTTGGCATATTAAAAGTGCACTTGTCGTGGTTTCCTTTCCTTTCTTTCATATCTTTACTGCTAAAAACTGGTTTGAGTAAATTTAAAATTTCAGGTTTTATTTCGGGACGAGACAAAAAAAAATTTATATATAAAGTTTCTTTTCACCAAGTTTAAAGTTTTTTACGTTTCAAACGATTTCAAACTGTTTGTTTTCAGAAATTGAACTGTAATTTTTTTTTTCAAATATTTCGCGGATTTGTACAGACATTTCAAACTATTTGTTTTTCTGTCAGAGGTGAAAACGGACAGGTTCTGTCGGAGACTAGCGGACATACCACACGTCACATTTTTCACACATAACCTGCAGGACAATACGAAGGCTAAGTTTGAAGATGGGCGTCAAGATGTCCAGCTCAAATGTCAACCGTAAAAGGGTGCATGTCGAAAATGTGCTCTTAATAACTATTAAACAAAATTGCACACAATTTTGGAACAGTTCTAAATATATTGAACAGTTTTGTGATACTACATTTACTAGAAACTTAAAATTTGTGCTCATGGTAATACAAGTTTGGATTTTTTGTAGTTCCAAACAAAAATTTGTAAAATCCCAAAGGGTATTAACATTACATGGTACCTTACCGGCTTAGTTTGTCAAATTCTTGTCAAACTTTCTCATTTTGTTCATAATTTTTTAAAACTGTCCATTCTGCTAACAGTTGTTTCAAAACGGTGCACTTACAAGTAACGACTTTTAAAAGATTGCAAATTGTAGGTCTTTCAATACCGCCTGCGCGGTTGGAGAGCCGGGACAGTTGCATGTTTTCCGTCCGGCTAAATGTAAGTTCCATTTCCGGTTAAGAACAAAATTTAAATAACGGCCTCTCAACGGGGCGGCCGGAGGTTCCAACATTCCGATCCAGGATTGTTATTGTTTTATAAACATAATTGTCTCCTTTAAATGAAAGTAAAGCCTACGATTTCTAGATCTAAAGTGGTTATCCAAGAAAAAATCAAACCACTGAGCTCAAACACATCACAACATAAATTATAGTAAACTAAATATTTGAACGACAAATGAAAATAAGAAAGTAAAGAACCTAATCTTTTACTCCAACTTTTCAATATTCGACCCATTTCGTGTTCTGGAACAAACTTGAAGCACTATTTTTGTTAATTGTGCCAAAATTTAATTCGAATTACCCTTCCAACCGTTGTAGCCTGAGTGTTGTAATTTCTGCAGTAGGGTTTGCAATACCGGTAAATATCCAACGTTACCGGTAATGATAAATTCCCGGAAATTCCTGGTTTTCACTACCGGTTTTCCGGTAACGGTATGAATTGAATTGTGATACACAAATAAAGAACACATTAGTATACTGTAAAGTGCATCTTCAAGTCGAATAATGTAAAGAATTTAATTGTTATACTTTGAGAATAAAAATAAGTTTATTTGATTATTACATTGTATGGTAATAAATAATCTAAGCTTCAATTATTTAATTGAATTAAAAAATCTCCCTATTTGTAATCATTTATTTATGTTTAAGAAAATTAATGCAAATTGTCAAAATTGAAATTGTAAAGCAAAATATAGATATGGTTTCACACTTTAATCAAACAAAATAATTCTGTTTATAATTTTATGGGGTTATAAGTACACGCAATTATTATTAGTTTACAAAGTTGTCTCTTCAAAGATTGACAAGTTTATGAAAATTTTCCTCAAACAATTTTTTGAGAAGGCGAAATTATTTGAATTTTATTACTCAAAGTCAAGATCTTGTTGTGTTCAGAAAGCAAAGTTTGGGGAACATTACCGGTAACAGTATTATATTTTTTACGGGAACGGTAATGACAATTAATGGTTATTATTGGTAATTACCGGTGACAATTACCGGTAATATTCAACATCCTTACAATGTCTTTTATACAAATAATTTTCCTAAAGCTACCAATTTAATTATTCCTAAATTCTTTTTCATCTTCTAGTTTTAACTTGCATGCCCTGTTGCAAAACTTTTATTTAAACTAGACTCATATAAAATCCATTACAAGTATCCTTCAAAAGTGGCTATCATAGGTTTCCAGCCCGAATGAACCATATGAACAAAGTACCAATTAACAAAAATCTTTACTGAAAATGTACCTAATTCTCTTAGCAATTTGGGCCTGCATTAAGGCAACGGCTCGCCACCTTCGAGGTGTAGGATTGGGCGTTTCCGTTTTGTTTTTTTCCTCGAGGAAACAAAAACGAAACTGATAACCTGATAACAAAAGCGAAACTACTAGTTTTTATAAAAACGGAAACAAAACGAAAACAAAACGGTAGAAACTTCCTTCGGCGGATAGTGCGGCTAAGGTTAGAGACACGCATATCAAAACGGTTTAGCAATTATAGTTTCGTCAGTTCGAGAATTGCGTTTTGCCATTTTGATACTTTATTTTGCCAATTCACGGAACGTTTTGCAATTAGTTTTGAAATGGCATTAAAAGTGCGTCGAACGTGGTAATAAGTCTTCTACTGTATACAAATTAATATATAAATTATATAAATTCAAAGGAAAAAGAAATTTCGATATCAAAAAATTTGATTACATCGAAAGTTTGACGAACATATGCGTATAAATGTCTATGAGACTTGCACTATTTTTTTCAATACAAAGAAATGTCGCGATTTATTTTTTTATATGGTAGAAAGGTCTACGTAAAATTTCAGGTATTTCGAGTTGAATCCCGGATTTTCTTGAGAATTTGTTGAGCCGGGAATCTCAAAAAAAAAATTTTGTTTAAAAAACTATGGCCATGGAGAAAAAAATTGGGGGTTAGTTTTATAATTGGCTTAACCTGTTCACCAAGGTTTATTTTTTTTTTATTTTTTATTTTTTTTTTTTTCAGATTTTAATTTATTCACGTCAATTTAAGCAATAGTACAGAATAATATTTAGGCCCCCACTGATGTGGATTTACACCTAAATAAGTATACGTAATAAGTTTTTCGTATTACTAGAGGTAAGTTATTAATTATTAGTAAATTAGTAAAAAGTAAATTTGATGTGTTTAGAATGATACAAAAATTGCCTGATTACATTTGTGCTAACATTTTGTTAAGCATGTCTTATCATATTGTTATCTTAACCTTGCCTTAACTATATCTTAACCCTATCTTAACTTTAGCTTAACCCAAATACTGTAACCCTATCTTAACCATATCTTAACCCTACCTTAACGTTAACTTAACTCTCATATCTTAACCTAGTCTTAACCATGTCTTAACTCCATCTTAACCATATTTTAACAATAATTCATCTTTTTGTTTTTTTATTAGTACCATTTTGACCAATTTCTTAAACTTGTAATAATTCAAAGCATTAACCGTTCTATCATCAAGGTTATTCCAAAATTGAACAGACCTATTCTGAAAAGTCCCCAGACCATATTTTGAGTTCCATGCTGAATTAGAAATTAGCTTTTTTTCCCTTGAAGTTGGGTATTGATGCAAATCCGATACCGTACTGTAATAATTATCAAAAATTCCAACCCTTTTTTCTTTGATTATTTTAAACGCAGTACAAAGCACCCTATACTCATAGAGATATTTTGGGAAAAACCAGTTAAGATCATTTGTTATCTCAAATGCAACGGAGTCGTATTTTCGTTTTCCTGTTACAAATCTCCCCATTGTTCTAATTACCCTTTCAATTTTTTTCAGATTTTTCATGGTGGTTTCCCCGTATATTATTAGCATGTACT
>JAQFYP010002989.1:0-11663 GCA_034694865.1 Bilobella braunerae | reverse complement strand
ATTGGTAAATTTGTGTTAACTAATTAGTTAATTGTTAATTAATTAATAAAGGTTCAATTAATGAAGCGAGTTAACTTTGTAGTTACTGCCACTTATGAGGAACCAATTCCTGGATGGGTTGACAATTTGAACGGTGCGTCAGGAATTCTTGTCGCTGTAGGAAAGGGCGTGCTGCACACTTTGCTCGGTGATGCACAAAAAATTGCAGACTTGATTCCGGTGGACTTTTGCGTGAATCTCATACTTGCCGCAGCATGGGACACGGCAAATAGCAAGTAAGTACTTGCAAAGTTACCAAAGTACTTGGGAAGTATAATTTATTGAAAATTTGAATAATATGACCCTGTATGGTAGACCTAGCAACGTAATGGTCTACAACTGTTGCTCTGGTCAACTTAACCCAATTCGATGGGGTACAGTTGCAAAATTATGGGAGAATGCAGCAAGGCAAAACCCATTCAATAACGTTGTGTGGCATCCATTTGTGGCTTGTCGAGCAAATCCCCGCTGGAACAGTATATGCGACTTTGTTCTACACTATTTGCCAGCTTGCGCTATCGATATCTACTGTAGTGTTACGCAAAAGAAGCCAATGTGAGTAACAAAAAATTATGATAATATTAGTAATAATATATATATATATAATTATAACATGTAAGATGGTAGTAATCGAATTTATTATATGCGAGTACGACACACTAGCAATCCAGTGATATATTAAAACAAACACAAGTGCAATTAGTACAATTTTTTTACATCACAAAATTTCAATTCCAGATGTTCGTAAAATAAAATTGGTAGTCTAAAATGTACTAATCGCAACATATACTATATAATTTGCCTAGAGACAAGACATTATACCACATATTATCTATCTTATGTGGTATGCTTATATCAATTTATATTCTAGTATGCTCAGGATATACTACAAATTATCAAAAGCTGTCGACTTGCTCTCGTATTTTACCCTCCGAGAGTGGAACTTTTCTACGCAGAATACTGCGCATCTCTACAAAAAGCTGTCAACTAGTGATCAGAAGCTATTTAACTTTAATATAAAAAAAATTAACTGGAAAAAATATATGGAAAACTATTGTATTGGTACTCGAAAGTACTTGCTACAAGAAGATTGCAGTACTTTGCCAACTGCACGAAAACACCTTCAAAAGTAATCACAATTAAACTGTAGTTAAATTCAATTTTATTACATTATATTTTTTGCATTTTTATTTAAATTAATCATATTGCAAAGTTAGTATAACCTTCTCATATTTTTACGCTTAATTTTCTGTAGGATGTACTGGATTCACGCACTTTCTAAACTGTTCTTCTTCTTACTTCTATGGAGTTTCATCATCTCCTTGTGCAGTGCTACTGGCTGAGCAGGCTTAATAAAAAGTGTACAGTAATTAATTATTAATTAATTAATTAAAAGTAATTAATGTCATTATCGTTATTAACGAAACATGACCGAATTATCGTTTAATGCCACTTTTTAGTGACCAAAAAAATTTGCGTCAATTTAAGTTCCCACGTGGGCATGAAAATTTTCAAATAGCTAGTTAAGTTATAGAGTCAAATAGCAATTATTTAGTATAAGTTTCTGTTTTGCGCAAAGAAGTAGTAGTACTTATAGGAGTAGAAGAAGTAATAAAAGTAGTAAATGCTGACTACAAAAAATTGTAGTAGAGCCTGAAAACATGTACTATTTATGAAGTACAGATATTGTTTGACCTATGATGCTTAGTCTGGAATTTAGCACTTTATTGTTACGTTAATAATTTAAACTTTTACAATATAATTACAGAAAATTGATAAAATCTCAATTAAAAATTATTTTCTCATACTACCGATTTCATGCCCTCGGGAAATTGTCACCTACGTTATTGCTAGGCGTACAAATTGTTTTGAATAATTTTTATATTTAAAAAAGTGGCTGTAAGGTAGACGTCGAAGCCTATTGGTTAGTGCATAACTTTCGAGGTCTCCACTCACCCCTACCACACCACTCACTTTTATGTTCAGCTGCCAAGATTCGATCTCGGCACCTACCCAAGCTAGGACAAGGGTCCTAATCCCTCGGACTACGAGCCTTGGGTAGGGCAAGGTAATTTCTTCAACAATAAAGACGTCTTTGTGGCTGATCAGGGGATTTGAACACCCGTTCTCATGTTGGCTAGTGGAGAGAGACTGAGGCTCTTAACCACTAGGAAACCCTACTTCCGCTACTCAATTTTTGATTGTTTAATAATTACTTTAATAGCTACTCATTAAGGAAGGCTTTATTACCAAAGTTTGGGTTGCTACGGGTCAAGAAGTCAAATAGAAGTAACATTTTGTTGTATACCCTCAACAAATGCGCCGAAATTCTTGCGCCGCGTTTTACATCAAATAAACAAATAATAATAAACAATTTTCAATGAGGAACTAATTATACTACTTGTAGATCACAAATACGCTACCCGACCGATTTCGCTGAAAATTGGCAAAAATACTTATTTATACAAGGTCTTCCGCTGGACTCCAATCACTCAACTTCTCTGTTATTGTTCCACCTCATTGTTATTGTCTTCGCGTGAAATTGAATCGATCGCGAACTAGTGTAAAGTCCGTCCAGTGCAACACTCATTCTCGTCCGCTCCTAATCGGGTGCCAAATCGACAGCTTCCAATTTGCAGCCACATCGGGAAAAAAGTTTTGTGTTGCCCAGACCTCCTCCGCTTCAAATTTGCGGTCAAATTGGCTAGGAACTTTTGTGTTGCCTAGACCACTTCCACTGACAAATTTACAGCTCTAAATTTGCTGCCAAATCGGCAAAAAAAGTTTTGAGTTGCCCAGACCTCCACTGTTGCTAATTGGCTACCAAATTGTACCGTGATTTTCAGTGCTGCTCAAACACCGCCCGTCTCAGACAACGCCAGTAGGCTCTCAACTTCTACTGCAGAACTTATGGCACCCAAATTTAGGATACACAGCTTCCACTGCAACTACAGCTCCCTTGACGACTATTGAAAAATTACAAGAAAAAATAGATGAAGTGGAGTTTCGGCATCGTGAAGAAAGTAATTTAATTCAAAATTTACTAGCGGCACAAGTAGAATCGGAAAAAAATTAAGAGAAACATTGACATCAATCTCATCTTTTGTAGACAAGCTTCGCCCACTATTAAAAAACCTTACACTTAATGCAGCCTGTTTACTATACTGTGTACTGTTTTATTGTTTATATTACTATTGTTTCCTACATAATATTGTGTGAATAACTCTTCGAATTATAATTACAGCCGAACAATAAAATCCCAATGTAAATTATGATATACAATTAAAATAGTGTTATTATTTTTATTAGTATACCGTTTCTTTCAATTACCGGAATGGACTCTCGGTACTGGTAATCGTTGAATAACAGTTTGAATTACCGGAATAGACCCTCGGTACCGGTAATCGTTGAGTAAGAGTTTGAATTACCGGAATGGTCCCTCGTTACCGGTATTCGTTGAGTAAGAGTTCGGAATACCGGAATGGTCCCTCGGTATCGGTAATCGTTGAGTAAGAGTTCGGAATACCGGAAGGGACGCTCTGATTGGAAATCGTTGAATAACAGTTTGAATTACCGGAATGGACCCTCGGTACCGGTAATCGTTGAGTAAGAGTTTGAATTACCGGAATGGTCCCTCGGTATCGGTAATCGTTGAGTAAAAGTTCGGAATACCGGAAGGGACCCTCGGTGTCGGAAATAGCACAATTACGGTTCGATATACCGGAATGGACCCTCGGTACCGCTTATAGTATGATTAGGGTTTGAATTGCAGGTAATCAATCAAGCGCATCAGCTTCAACAGCGGTCCTGGCTTCAGCTTGTTTCAAATAGAGCCTATCACATTGTCGCATATGTTGTTAATTCACAAAAAAAATGTGACCACTTAAATGGCCTCATTAGATTAGTTGAGTGATGCGTGTAATGAGTTGTTGTGTCCGAGTAAATCAAAAAACATTCACGATAACCCCTCTTTGAATCGTCTATTTTCCTGTGTTAAATCTCATAAAAACTTTCAAAAATTTTCAAAATTTTCAAAAAAAGTGAAAATGAATATCGGCGGCTACTATCATAAAAGTAATCTAATGTGGCCACTTAACAAAATTTTTTTTTACAATGGCGCAGATCGACCTGTATCAGGTCGCAAGGGTTCATTGTAATAACAATTTGTTTTGGGTTTGTAATATCGAATTTTAATTAATCTATAATTAGAATTATTAAAGCTATGTTATAAGAAGCCAAAGTGATTAACAAATTGATTGAAATAAAACGAAATAAACAATTATATTGGTTCTAAGATTCAAATTTACCACTCTAAAATTACTGTGTTACAAAAGAGACTCGGATGAACGGCATCGTTTTTTTTTTGTTTCATTTATGGTCTTTTATGGTTTCCTATGTGCTAAACCATGAACGCTAGCGGTTGGCATGGTCTGTTGTATTTATGTGGAATATTTCAGGAAAATAGTGGAGCAAAGGAGGTCCACTACTAACTCAAATCAACTACAAAATGCTAACTATGATTTAGTTTAGTGACCTTGCACTAGTAAAATTTTTTGACAGTTTAAATGATACTGGAATAAAAAAAACCCACAATTCTTGAATTTTTTAGTTTGAAGCCTACTTTAAGGAATTCTTTCAACTTCAATTTAATTTAATTCAACCTTAACTTAACAATTTGAAACACTAAAATCTTCCGCTGTTTGTCCTTGAACGATTCCTTAATATTATTAGAATTTATTTTTAACCTTAGTTGTATCACACGTCGTTGAATGAGAAACAAATAGTAACTGGCTTAATTTTCACAAAACAAATGACAATAAAACTAAATCTATAATTTTTGCGTGGTGACAAAACTTTCTGGGTAAGGTTCGCTTTCAAACTTTACGTGCATTTTTTTTCTTTGGGAATTTCTATGTTTTGATTGCTTGTCTACTTTTGCAAAGAAATTTCATTTTAGCTAAATGCTTTTTTTTCTTGGGGATCTCCGAATTCAAAAATTTGGATTCAATAGTCTTGTCATCAATTTGTGATTATAAAGCAAATGATTTTGGCACCTTGAGCTACTGACTTGTATAGGACCTTGAATATTAATAGTGACAGTTCACATTTTAAATAAATTGGTCAATGAGTCAATTGCTTGAGTCGACTTTTTTTTTGTTTTTCTTCGCTGCTAGCCTTTGTACAATTTTACTTTTTTTTTAACAACGCAGGAAAAATCGAGAATTTTCTTAAAATTGTGTGACGAGCAGGGCAAAAGGAAAGATTGGCAGTGTTATCCACTGCGCTGGCCAGGGCCTCTTGCTCCTGAGACCTCAACAACTCACTCTTATGCTCTGCGTCACTGTGTGGCGATATTGCCACAATTGAGAAATATCATGGTATCTAGCTTTGGGATAATACAACACTGAATGGATGCATTCGGCCTACGGGAGGTTAGGAGCCTTTTTCTAACTTTATAAAGGTGCCGGGATCGAATATTGGCAACAGCACAGTAAAAAAAAATGGTGGTGAGGTTTGAGGGGTCGGCTCTCGGGGGTCGGCTCGAGGGACCAAAATTTACATGTAGGGTGGGCGGAAAAAGGTTTTTTTTCTCATATCGGTTTAACCCAGAGATTTGCTGGTTAAACAACCCATATACACACTACTCCAACCATCGATAATTGAGTCAATTATAAAACATAAAAAAAAGAATCGATGTAATTTTTGTAATAAATTGGCGCGTAAGCAATATTCATAGTAAAAATCTAGTTGTGAGCTTCCGCCCTGCCTTTATTCAGATTACTTTTTATTGACTGTTTACTTTCATTGTTAATTTTCATTAACATTTTAGTTCTATTCTCCTGCCGTCTTCTCAGTGGATTCCACTTTTTTGCGTACTAGTCTAGGTGCAAGTGAAATTATTTGTCAAACCTGGTGGATCCGGAAGTGGCATAAGTTGAAAAACAACATCGTTTTCAGCATAGTATTAGCAGTAATTAAAAAAAATGCGCAGTATCCAGTAGTTTGTCTTGAACACCTCAATCCTTTGGAGTGATGAGCATTTCAAAAGTCAAAATATTATTAAGGATTGAGATTTCTTATACTAAAATTACATTTTAAAGTTACGTATGCTCTTAATTTTTTTGAACAAAAAATATTTTTCCAAAATACGTCAAAGTTAAACATAGAATAGTTGATAAGAAAAACATCGATTTTCCTCAAATAAGTTATTATTTGCTTAACAATATTTTTGGAAATTTTTTTAAAATTTTAAACTATACAAAAATAGGTAGCTAAAATTAAAGAGACACGAATTGAAATACTAATATTAAATTTGTTATTTGTAATTTGGGTAAACAATTTTATAAAATTGTTAGCTGCAGTTATCGTTATAGTGCCAAAAATCTGTTTTCCTGTGGAATTAGCAATGCAGCACTCCTCCCATAGATAAATCAGGGCCATTGTAGATACTCTACACTGCCACTGACCTTCCTAACATCTTTGTGAGGGTCAAATCTGAAACAATTTGTACATTTAAAATATTTTATTGACTCAGGCATCCTGACCTTTGTTCTCTAACCTCTGTTCAATATTAGTATCATATCTACCGTTCAAACGATTTTTGGTTGACTTTTCTAATGAAAAAAACTACTTACAATTCGATTGCTTATCTTGCACTTATTTTACTGTTTCAGTTTCCGTTCTGCGTTTGGAATAAGTTTGCAATATTACGGAAACGGAATTAAATCACTAGATTATCACTTCCAAATCAAATTTGCGAAATATTAGCACTATTCTTTTTCCAAATCTGATTGACGCTGGTCAACGAGAACAAAACAAAATCAGTTCAAGAATTAATTTTAAATTGAAGTTAGATAATTCGGAAATAAAAAATTACGGTCAAACTTCTAAAACAGCTTTTGAATCAAATTAGCTCACCTTATTACTAAAGGGAAACCTTACTTGAACTTATAAGGCATGGCCGAGTTGGACTAGTGGTTAGAACGTCTGTTTCTCTCCACAAGCCATCCTGAGAACGGGGATTCAAATCTCCCAATCAGCCACAAAAAAGTCTCTGCTGTTGGTTTTCCCCTTAAAGGAACTACCTTGCCTCCGACCTTGTTTATGCCCATATCTCCGTGAACTAGGCATGCAGAGACAGAGGATATGGAAATTACCTGATAAGGTTTCTCAACAGCGTTAAGGGAATCCTAAAGACTGCCCTCATTTGCATAGAGTCACCTGCGGACATCTGTAGAAAGCTACGGCCGTACCTAACGTCAGGTTGGTGTCCTCGATCTTTGTGCTTTAGGCCCGCAAAACAGCGGAATGTTACGGATAGTCTATTGCGCCTCCTTCATGACAACACCTATGCTAATGAGCTCCGAATCCCTTTCCTTTACCTGTTGACCATCCGCTCTGCGGAAATAACACCTTTTGTAATAATGCCTATATAATGCCTATTATAATGTATATAATGCCTTTTATACTTGGACTTCTAAGTGTTAATCAGTGGCCATCGTCATGCTTCTATAATTCACGTTTTACAGGGGAAAACAAACTTAACAATCACATTAAGCGATATAATGGCACAGCTAGTCTTATATATTTTTCCTTCATTTACATTTGTTTGTTTTGGCGCTTTTCACAATAATTATTATTTTACCACATAAAAACTTCTAGTTGATAACTAACTACAGAATTCCAAAACAAAGATTCACTAATTTACTACTTTATCAACACTAGTTATTATATGTAATAACTTAAAAAAAAACACCAACTTGTCATGTTACTTGCTTTCCTCCTGGTCCTTTGCGTTGGTGCCTGTTCTTTGGATCAAAGCGACACCACTATTAATGGTATTTTTGGTGACGCAAACTTTTTTTTCCTTTATCAACCAGTGAGGAACAGAATTTTTCAAATTTTGTACAAAATAATTCATATCCAGCTTTATGCTAATATTGCTGTAGCTGCTGCAATTTGATAAGAATGGTATTGAGTTATAATATAAATAAATCTTGGTGAAAGCGTCAATCAACTAGCGGGAGTAGAAAGATTAGAAAAAAAAACATAAGGCATTAGAAAATTATAAAAACAATTTTTGAGTAAAAGCTTAATTTTAGGTGTAAAGAGACCATGTGGGTTCATTGGAAACATCTTGGCATTTTGTTTCCGGTAAAAATAACACTTGACCTCTAAAGTTCATTTGTAGGTCAAAGGGCCAATTTGGAGTGAAAAGGGTCTCGGCGTACAAAAACATCATAATTTTTTAACATGCAAAAATAAAATTTGAGCTTGAAAGTTGATTTGGAAGTCAACATGGTCAATGAAAACATCATAACCTTTTGTTCATGCAAAAGTAGGGTTTGACCTTGAAAGAAATAGAGATCAGCTACGTAACCTTAACTATTCTCGTAATAGTAAAAGGTTGCAATGCTTGTTAAACCAAAAAAAAAATTAGAAATTTTTTTTACATTAGTAAGGCCAGGGTAAAGAATAAAATGTTGCCAGAAACCGTAGCAGCAAAATTAGCTTTAGTCAATTAACTAAGAAATTTTTTTATAGTATATCAAAAAATTTATTTCGAGCTACATGCCAAGTTGCAAAACATTTATCTTTAGATATTAAAAAAAAACAAGTTTTGACATGATTCTTAATTTGAGTTTTTTTTTTACTGTAGTTTTTGTTGTTTTGAATTAATATTTAACAACATTTGCTTTCTCATATTTTGGCGCTTAATTATTATTATACTACATAGAGCCTGATGGTTGATTTTTGGTTAAATAGCTACAAATTTCCAAAGACAAACATTCACTTATTTGCTAATACACTAACACTTGAACATAAATTTTCAAAAAAACAAAAAACCAATACCAACTTATCATGTCACCTACTGCTTTTCTCCTAGTCCTTTGCGTTGGAGCCTTTTCGGCGGACGCGCAACTTCTAGGCGACGCCACCTTGGAAAGTTTCCTGAACTCCATACACACAAGCGTGGCAGGACTATTGACTGATATATCGACTATCGTGGACGATAATAATTTTGTCACAACGGTAAGATCGATAATAATTCAATTGAGCACTTTGGCTATTTCTTCAATTCAAATCCGTATCAAGCTGTGCACTTAGAAGAAAGAACTCGATCAGTCTCACTTCATTACAGTTAACTGTACTAATTGATAAATAGCCAATTTAGCCCGTCTTAGAAAGGAATAATTTTGCCTTGATAATTGGTTCTTCTTGTGCTAGGACGGGCTATTTTTCTAGTTTGAAGGTACATTACCTCAAACGCCCCTTGTAGAATTCTACTTTTTCAGCATAACTATTAAGCTGTTCGCTTTTATATGTAATAACAAAAAGTCTATTCTTATGCGTTATTTTGAAACAGGGCGTGTGGATTTCAAAGCAGAATGTACAATCCGCTTGTATGAGTGGAACACAAGTCTTGACCGCTGCAGGGTAAGAACAAAAATTATGTTAACTAAGGCTGTAATCTGTAACAATACACCTACAGAAACCAGTACAAAAACTTTATTTTCGAATTTAGATACTCTGTTTCTCTTGTTTACATTTCTACACCGTCGGTCTGTGACAGACATATTCCTACGTCATGCGACGAAAATTGTGAAAACGTTTTTGAATATTTGGACGGATACAGATTCTCATTTTCTACAGAATTACCGTTATCTTCAGTGATTCCCATCGACACAGACTATGTCATTGTTGTCATGGGCAACAATTACGCCTCCTACTTTTACCAGGGATATCCATTAGGAATTTTGCTTTAAACTTGCAGTTATTTCTTGAAACGAAAATCTTTCATTTTCTTGCTAAAAATTGTGTAGATTCTTGTAGTTGTAATTGGAATAAATTCTTTAATGTTGCAAATAAGTTATGGTTACGATAATTTGTTCTTCCGTTGCCAAATTGTCTAAAAGATTGCCAATACCTCTGGTTCATGTGCTAAAGTGCTCGATGCAACATTATGCACAGCGTAGGGCAAACACTGGCAAACCGAAAGATGAGGGGCGTCAGATCAATTTGACGCGTCGGCATCAGGTCAGAGTAAAATTGCCTTGAGTTGGTTCAGCTTTTTGCTCCCTGTGACGCTGAACGTCGATATCTACTAAAGCGCAGTGAAAATAATTGTTGAAGCGAAATTTTCAGAACTAGGCTTTGGCATTGCCTCAGGAATCTTACTTAACAAAATAGAACTACTCAGCACATCAATAAAATCCTCCCGTATTGCCAACTCTGTACAATTAAAAAAATATAAGGTACTAGCTGTACCTTTGCGACGCTTGCTTTCAAACAGCTTTCCGCAATAGTCCCGCCGTTCCGACTTCCTTGGCTAGTAACTATGGCTGGAGCTTTTCAAACAATTGCGGAAATGACTAGGGTTTCTTTTCGTAGAACCCATTTCTGATTTCCTCATGAAGCCAAACTTTTTCGATGGCTTTCATTTTCGCTATTTTCATTGTTTTTCATTTGTATTATCAGAATTAAGACAATTTTACATTGTAAGCCCCCATCTTAATTTTATATTTTATTACCACCAAAGTATTGGGACCTCAACAATTTTACAATATGATCTCAAACCAAATTCCATATTGAATTGAAATGGAATTTAATACGATTCCCTAAAGACTTGCGTCCATGGAACTGATAAGCAGTATAAGCATTGATTTGTCTAATTACAGAGATTCTAGGATTTTGAATAAAATGGGACTCTTACACTTAGCTCTTAAAACATGCCTATAAGTTATAGAATTAATCGTTTATTGAGCAGGAGCTGTCAGCATTGTTTTTTTCTCAATTGAAGGAGCCAGTGCAAGAAGTGCCTCTAGAATTTGTTGATTATTTTTGAGTTGTTTATTTTGATAAAAATATATTATTTTGAAAAAAGGGATACACACAAACTATGCTGCACGCTTTCAAAAAATACAAGGACGTATTAGTTGCAGGCGAGTGTAGGGTATGGGCTAAAGGTCAATGACCCGGTGTTTGAAAATCTGCATTGTAACCACACGTGCACATTTGGGTTCGCCGTACCTTCCATAGCGAACCTCGAACCCTCCACAATATTAACGAATCGAACCGTACCTAGAGGTATAGCGAGCCGACCAGAATCGAACCCAAAAAATACACATAAATAAAGCGAACCCTCGAACCTGGTTTCCTAGGGTTCGATTTAACACATGCTCTTATGGGGAGAAGCCGAACCCCGAATCTTTGGAACCGGTTCCGGCCCAAATATTTCCCAGATTCCGTGAAAAATTTCGTGCAGCGATCCGACTCATACCGTACCAACACCCTGTTATGTACAATGTTATGTTTCAATGTTACAAAGGTGAAAATATTCCCATAAAAGTGTAAAATTCCACAAAAAGAAAATAAAAAAGATTCAATTTTTTGGGTATTGCACTGACTTGCTAATTCTTTAAAGTATTGGTAATTCGACCCTCAATAACAGGAATAGCGTTTACATTACGGAACTCGTTTAAAAACATAATATACCCTGGGTCGGCGAAAAAATTATGGAATAAAAATCTTTTTGCAAGGATTAAGTTTTGACCTCCATCGAAGAACACAACGAGAGGCTATTCGAAGCAATATATCTTGTATCCTGTTCTATTCAGGACAAG